>DWTU01000004.1:0-41448 GCA_018251515.1 Cecropterus confusis | reverse complement strand
AGAGGTACGGTGTTGTACGTTAGATTACTCACGGTTATAAAGAGACGTAGTAGTGGGTGGGTGTACATGAATACATCATATATACCGAGCTAAAAATGCAATTCAGCGTGTCATATCTGTGTACATTAGTGTACAGGTGCTATCGCCTATCGGGCCGTGTCGCCCACGCGGCGCGCGGTGACCCGAGTAAATCACCAAACAGCGTTCGCGCCACACCGCGCCGCAATCTATGCAAATCGCAGGCTAAACTTATTGCTCTCGCCTCGACTCCTTTCCAAATGCATACTAAATAGCGCACCGACCCAACGACTACGCCAGCCTTTGTTCGCAGTTTTTCACTTAACCTCCCGCGCTCGTTTAATTTCAATGGAAATATTTTGTAATTGTTTCTTACCAGTTTCATTCCGATGCCGCCTAGTTTACTTTTTAAGGTGCGTTTAAATGTGCATTTTTTCATGCTCATTTGAAAGGACTAGATAAGTTATCTTTTAATTACCGCCTATTAAATAGTTTTCGGCTCCGGTTTTACAGTTATTTCGCAAAAATGTATATCGATGCATAATGTAAACTGACAGTGCGGCAAAATATTTAAAACGTCTAAAATTTTAATGATACATATTCGAGTCAAGAGTTGGCTTACATACATAGTATTCCCATGGCGTTCTCAGAATTAGACACAGAATGTAACGAGAGATGTTGCTCCCGTTCTTCCGCATAGATCTACTCGCATTGCGATCCAATTATACGTGATACCGACGAGAAATATTATTACACTGATTTGCTACACCGAGATAATTACTGTGAGAATCTTAATCGTATTTATTCTTGCCATTGTAGGATATACATGCCTAAACTCGATGCTAATCTATTATTTATTACACAAGTCATTCTGATCGCATCGAGTACAAGCAATCAGTAGGAGGCTATAAAAAATTACATGTTGACTTTATTATAATTATAATTACGTTGCAAAATGGTTTTCCATAAGTCCATGTATATATGTATAAACAAAAAATACCTTTCAAACTATGTAATACACAATTTGAGCTGTGTCGAAGTTCGAAAGTGAAAGTTTTGGCACAAATGTAATAAAATATGACCGATGAAATTTTAATTTAAAGCACGACCGTAAAAGTTGGACACCGTTTATTAATCTGCGAACATCGTAAAGTCGATCGTATGTCGATGCTTCGGAATAAAATAGGCCGCTTAACCTTTTTTATGTTCCCATAATTATAGTCCAAAAAACTTTTCAAAATAATTTTTCAACATCATTATTTTGATGATGAAATAGAAGCCAAACGTAATGTAGATATACATATTTTCATATTCATGAACCTCTAATACATTTTGTTAACTCAAAGAAATATATTTGTTAAATTATCGCTTGTTACTCAAAGGAGAGTCGTAAACATGTAACGAGTGTCTTAAGAAGTGCAATAATAGTCTCACGCACATCTTATAGACGAGGGTATAATAGTGCACCAAGTGCGTATTGCATCGTTCGAGTGGTCGTTGAACCCTCGCGAATTGTCGGCGCAATTGTCTGTCCACCACAGCGCAGCTGGCCCTCACCACGGACCGACCGTTAGTACGGCTAATTGCTGTAGCTACCATTTTATAGCCCTTTATGACGTACATCCGTGGCATTCATCAACCTTACGCACATAAGTCTTCTGTCAGAGACTAAACCTTGCAATATATGAGTTAAGTTGTGTTCTTGTTTAGCTCAACCCGTCGAATCCTTTGTTTCGTTAGCTAGAGCGAGCGTTTGAAACTATTGAGTACTTCACTTGAACAGCTCTATATGGCTTAACCGATTTCAAAGCACTCAAGACGTTCGTAACAAACTTGTTGCACACTAAGCGCGTACCTAGCATAGTCATAAACTAAGTTAAACCCTCTGTCGGCAACATTGCCGGCTTCAGTGCAGTTCAAATTAATTCGATTATCAGCGCACCTTGATCTTGCTAAAGCACTCAGATTCCCTTCATTACACACGCTCCTCTCTATTGGATACACTGAAACTAACATGGATTAATGCGAATTTCACCTAATTTACTTCAAGCTGCTACACCACTTTGTCATCAATCTCGTGCAGTATTTGCTATATACAAATGATTAACAAATTAAAACCGAATAAGTTCAAAGAAGCCTTATTGAATTGGGTTTTGCAAAATCCGTCTAGTATAAATAAGTATATTTTAAAGCTATGTTTCATTTTTTTATGAGTTAAACCGCAGAGCACAGCTAGTCAATAAAAACATAAATCATATACCTGTATAATTCACATTAGTTCAATTTTTATGAAATAAGCGCCAGGAGTACAGCTAGCATAATACAACATGGATGGTAGTATTTGCAGTGTATTATAAATTATATATTTACTTCTAAGCTTTAAAATATATTACTGTTACTCAATATTCAGATGGCGGGCGTTCCGCACTCACGCACAGTACTGGAAGTTGGTCATGAATTCATTGTTTTTGACGTAGTCGTGTGATATTGAACCACAATAGGAAAGAGTTCAGGTCACGTATCGAAGTCTGAACGGACAGAGAATATTAAAGTTCAAACGTTCAATGGGTCGAGTTTTTAGAATTCTTCCCTTTATGATACACAATGAATATTAAATGATAATTGTGTAGTTATTCCGTACGTCACTGATGCGAAAATAGCAATGTATTCAATTGAAACGATTGTGGAAAGGGGATAGAGGAAAATTATAATTGTTCTACTTGATTATGCCTCAGTAAGTGCGAGATTGCGAGGTAATTTAGTAACAAGTTACCAAGTTTCATTATTTATGCCGATTAGTCATAAGAGAGTATAGATGCATCCATGGATGCATCAGACCTACATAGCCAATGTAGTGTAGCTGCTCGCGTATCGTATCGGTTACGTCACATCCTTCACACCGTAAATAAGACCCTCTGGCAATTTTATTTACTTACATTCTCTTCTACATCATCGTAAATAACTAATTGTGTCTCTCTTGGATTATTTACATAATTGAATTTCCAATCAATTTTTAATTACCATTATAGATACATTTTGATTTCCTTGGTGTGTTTTTACATGCTTTATACAGAACCAATATTCTAATGTACGTTTTACTGTTTGGTAGGTATATTTGAGTTTGAACATTTGTAGTATATCATTCGATATCGATCTCGAGGATCTCGGTAAAGTAATTTATAGCTCGACATGATCGCGTTGATCTATCAGTTGCACAGTAGGCAACCGTGGGTTGCCGCCGTCTCTTATCTCTGCCGTTGCGTCGTCAGCGGTTCGCGCTGACGACTCCTTTACGCCATACTTAATACAAACGTCCGTTTTGCAAAACACCCATTCCACACATAAGGTAAACTAGCTTCCCAATTGCGTCGTTACATCGAATCACTTTATTAATGAAGGCATTATTGGTAATAACATCGACACCGATACAATTATTGGTGCTCGATCACTCGCCATATAATATCCTATGATATATCACTTTATATTCAAGCGGGCGGTCGCCGGGCGTCGGCATACGACATTATTTACATATAAGCCGTTGTTCCTGCGCTCATTCATGGCCCGGCCCGTTCAGACCACGCTGATTTATCGCCTTAATTTCATAAGTATCTCTTTGTTACCAAGGCGTCTATATCATATGGCGTATAATATTGCACCTTTATGAACCAAAAGGGTTCATATAAAAAGACAAATGATCGAGCACGGTAGCAATCAGATGATAAGTCTTCGAGTAGGATCGGACCGCCGATGCGTCATTAATTTTTGTGTTATAACAGCTGTAGTTATTTGTTATTGATGTCGTTTGGTCCATGTGGTAATGCATATTTGAGTCGCGTCAAAGATGAACTCAGAATTTTTGTACCTGTTGAATACTCGAATAGGTGTTAGGACTTAAATTCTATTCGGTTATAAATGTTCATGACTTGCAGCGACTAATAAAAGTGACTTTGTCGAATTTGTCATAATGCCAGTTTTACAGCCATACCGAATTGGAAAACGGATATCTAAATTTCAAGTGAAACTCGCCGAAAATGATTAAACAAGAAATTCAGTTTTATATAAGTAAAGTCACAAAAATGTGGATTTTATTAAGTGTCAACGAATTTCCATATGTTCGTAACTGTATGATATATAAGTGACTTTTTGTAATGGCGTATGTTAGAAATAAATTAACTTAATTTGTTTATTACTATTTTATCACATATAAATGTATATGTATAAGTTAAACGTTCTTTGAATGTTTTTTAAGGTAATATGTAATGTAGGTATTCAATACTTTCTTAGTATTATAAATACTAATTTTCTTGTAAATTATTAACAGTGTTAAATGTGTAAAATTTAGGCTTATTGCAAATCCGCTCCTTACACATTACACGAATAAAATAGGGTCACTGAAAACCAGAAGCAGTGGTTCCCAAAAGCATGAGTGTGATCTCGTTTTTTTCGTTATGTGGCTGTGCTCCTTTCCTTTCCTGTCCTTTTCTTTCTGGTAGTACGTCCCTTTCTGGCAGATTCTTGATAGTACTTTGACCGTTTCTTATAGATTTCGTCTATTTGATTGTGATGAATTTGTATTATTGTTTTGTAGGAGTAAGTCCCCGTAAGGTAACCCTTATATTTTCCTCCTGTCATTTTGTCTGTTCATCTGTCACAGCAATCGTACTCGAAGAACAATGGCATTATACATGAAATTATGTATTTACTTGATGTATGTACTCGTGAGGTACATCTTACAATGTTTGTCAATATATTTTTATGAAATGTTTTCTGACAATCATAATGGTAATCGTGTTACGAGCGTCCTCTAAGTTTTCACAGTTTATGTTGATAAGTCAGAATAAAATATACCTTGATCGATGCTTGATTGGTTTCAATAAGATGTATTTTTTTTATGTATGTTCACCGACAAGTGTGTGACAAGAATATGGGACATGGAGACATTTTTAGGGCACCACACCCAAAGTGTAAGAACTGTCTGTCACAGAACTCTGTTTTTTGGACATTAATTGATAGTTAAGTACATTAAGTTTTCACACAGTATTTACTTCTATAGTTGCTATGATAAGAAATAAAAAAATATTTGCACCAGAAAGAAAAGGAAGACAGAAAAAAAGTAATTCACAAGTGTGACTCGCGTTGGTCAATTATTTAAGTGACTGTCTAGCAAATAAGGGACTACTTCAGCCTTATAAAAAGCCAACACGAACGAAGTTGTAGCCGAAACTTCTATGGATAATTTATTTAATAAAATTCCTCTGTCAATTTACCTCATTAGTGTAGATTTATTAGTGAATCGCAAAGCTAACCTCGATATGGAGAGGAATAATATTTTTGGGCATAATTAAAACTGTAAAAAACTGGCCAAGTGCGAGTCGTACTCACGCACGAAGAGTTCCACAACTTTATTTTTATTTTTATTTAATTATTTTTTTAAGTGAATGTACAACTAAATATACTGTGAATATTTCAAGCGTCTCCCTGTTGCAAATATTAATATCGAGCAAATAAAACACGTTTGTTGTTTGGGAGGCCGGAGTATTGGGAGGGAGAGCGAGGATAATTAATTATATTATTCTGTTTTTAATGTTTGCTGTTATAGCCTTCGATCAAACATTTTTGATCGAAGGTTATAGCAGTAACAGGAATACATCTTCATGCGAAAAATTCAACGGATAGACGGACAACAGAGTCCCGTTTTCACCCTTTGGGTACGATACTAACAAACCCTAATTATGAGATTATAATTTACGGTATATATTCGTTATGTTTTAGGTACTATTTATTTCATAAAATGTAGACATCTCTTTGACTTTATTAATTCCATATCTAAAAGAAATATATTCTTTCTGCTTGATAATAGGTTTGTACTAGAAATTACGAGAAAAGACCGGGTGTGTACGTTTCTTATTATTGTATTTCATGTTGCAAGAGGAGCTCGCAGCTATTTGCCGAGAACATTGCAATCTGAATCTTATTTCGCAGCTGGTACTCTGGCCGATGATTCATTATAGTTTATGTACTGTTCGATACGTTTTGTTCTTATTCCACAAATGCATGTAGCGAAAGTCGTTATTTGCATAGCAAACTACAAATTGATACGTCTTTACTCTTGGCATTATGTTAAGTTGGCAACTGTCTAGGCGTGACTCAGAGGTGCGCTCCCATGATTATCTTCGCCGGCTCGGTTCCATCTGATCTAAAAGAAAAAATTGGCGTCAACACCCACAAAAACGACACTGAAAGTGATCGCGATCATATTTCTCAAACGCGCCATTAACCGCCTCTAAACTTAGCTATGATAAACGGCACCTCTCTCTTGACTCGATTATGTTCAATGCTTCTAGACATTTGTGACTTCGTATTTTATGCATCGTAATTTATGATCATTGTTAAATGTCGATTAATCACGCGTCGCGTCAAAATGTGCATAGTGACTTGATTGCAGACATTCGAAACAATGTGTTCTGTGTCGTTGCATTAGGTTGTGTCGTGGTCGTGAAATACGGGCGAGGAGAGCTGACGGAGCGTTGTTTCGCGGACGAAGGTGATACGTCTGTGACTCGGGTGCATTGTGGCGGTGCGGTGTCGTATGGACGTCGTAATTCGTACGTGAGAGCGTACCGCCAGCGCCACGTGGCCGCCCGGGCCGGTTTCGCTTACACACACGTCCCATGCTGTATGCCGTCAGTAAACACTCACACCGACGGATAAACATCTTTGTGAATGCTCGTGCGCGCGATATCAATAAACGTGTCGTCCGTAAATATCGATTTGTCTTGAATATTCTCCAATTGGGAATTAAAACCCAACGGGTTGCTCCACATTATCGAATACGCCGGGAGGCGGATTGATTTTGCTGAATAATTAATACATCGGGGGCGATAAATTCAAGTTACGTTTGTTAGAGATATTATTTAAATATTAAATCGGTGACTCCACATATTCAAGTTATAGTTTAACATTGAGCAGTAGGTATTAGTTAGGTTAGCGCTTTGCTCCATTATAAAATCACTAGCTGTGTCACGCGGTGTCACCCGCGTTCATTAGATAACATCTATTAAAAGAAACTTGCTAAAATGTAAATGTTAATAACATCATGCTATGATAACTAAGAATAAATATAGTATAAAATGTACGGGAAACAGAAAAATAAAGGAACACTAGGTAAAAGTATTAGTGAGGTCTTATAAAATATGGATATCACAATCGTTCCGTAAGGAGCCGACCACGCGTCTGCGCCGCGCGGCATGGCTCGCAGCCAGTGCTTCCAGATCGTGATTATAAATTGCAATATTTGCTACTTTAAAAGGAAATTTACGTTGACGACAAAAAAGCTCATCTACTTTAACAACTTTCTCTGCAATTTGACGACCAAAATAAGTCATTCCTCGAATAAATTTTGAATTAAAGTATAAATATTATAAAATTCTACTTTCATTTGCTTAAAAGTACGTTGTGGGCAAATACAGTAGATCTACTGTAATTACAGTGCATCTAGAAGCACAGCTCGAAGCTATCGACACAGTCGCCAAGCGCCATCCGCCTCCTGCTCCTGTCAAGATTAACGCGGGCGTGATATTTGAACTTTTAAAGAGAAAAAATTTAGTAATACATAATTTATGCGTAACTATCATCGTTAACGCGGCGTACGCATGAAAAGGTTTCCAAAAAATAAATATTGTCCCGTTTTTGCAACATTTTTCCATGCTGCTCCACTCTTATTAGTCATACGGTGATGTTATATAGCCTTCATCGATAAATTTACTATTCAACACAAAAATATTTTTTCAGTTCGAACCAGTAGTTCCTGAGTATAGTCCGTTCAACCAAACAAACAAACTGCTCTACTGTTTTATAATATTATAGTATAGATTTTGCTCTACTTATGAAGCTGGAATGTCAAAATGTATAAGCGAAAGTATGTAACAAAATTTAAAATATGTTCATTAAAAATGAACTGGTTATTATTGAAAACGTTAACTGGCCCTTTTGTTATATCAGCGGGTAGGGAAACCGCACGGGTGGCGGCGATTCGAGCGTACCGCGGCAGTGGACGGTCAACCGAAAATTAATTAACATACTTTGCTTCCCTCCGCGGCTTGCAGGTTGCAGGTGGTGCCCACCCCTGTTGCACGATCGCCGATACGGATATTTATTATTTCTACATTTCTCTGCGATTTCAATTCTGTTTGGCTTCATGTACTTGTATAATTTCACGCACGTTTCACGCAAAGCGTGTTTCTAAGATCTAAAGACATAGTTTTAATTCTGTTAGTCGAAAACACTTAGTGAACTGGTGAAATCTTATACTAACACAAATATTCCGGGTATCAGGATAAAACATTTTAAATGATATGAAACTAATAGGTATCTGTTTACATTATTTTTTTGAACAACATCTATCCTCTCGATAGTGACAGTCTATGTACGTACGTAATATTTTTAACTTGGTAAATCGAAAACTATTAAGCTTTTAATACAATTTGAGTCGCATTTTGTTATAATATTTTTATCATATCCAACTCTCGCGTTGAATAACAGAATGTATTCAACAATGTATTCAACAACAAATTTGATAGTAATATCAAACATTTTCATATTGTACAATACCAAAACCATATACAAAACAATACCAATTACTTACTGTTACGTTTGTTTAAAAAATATGGATAATTGGGGAAACTGAGAAAAAAAAACTACAGCTTTATTGCCCGTACACAGCACACGCGATATAGTCTAAACGGCACTAAATTACTGGAATTATTCCGTTGTTGGTATTAAATGCATTCCTGTTTCAGGAATCGCGTGCTACTCCACCTATAGTGTACTTCGAGTTGAATATCCCGCGTACTTTAGTTTTTGTCGTTAATTACACATAAAATATTCGAATTTTGGTTATTTACCAATAACCACCCCTGAATTACCAAATTTATTTACGGTATTCCAATATAATTACGTTTTGGGTACACCTGCAGCGCGCGGGTTGAGCGGGGTTCACAGTTTTATCTCATTTTATCGAAAATTAATTAACGCTGCTCTTTTCATAATACGTATTTGTAATAACTACAGCATAAATTAATATTTCTACTTCATAGCATTATATACTTTTGTTATGAATGAGTTCACCACAATTGTCAAAAAAGTGCCGTAGTCGGTTTAAGAGATTTTTTTTGTAGATTCATTATGCGATGAGATAACACGCAGATTAATTCATCGAATGAATTTGTAGCACAGTATTCAAATGTTATTGGTGGCCTCGGTAATTATTGAATTGTTAATAAAACTATCTACTGCTTATTAAACTGTGATGAAATTCAACAGCGGAAACTCCGATTGCCTTGAAATGAAATTAATTAAATAAATTTTCTATTCCTAATGAAACAGCAGCCGTTGTTACCATCATGATTGGCGGCTATCTCGCATGTTATGTTTACTTTATTTGCAATAATTATTAATTTGCAAGATTGATTTGAACATTAAGAACACAAAGGTCTGTCTTCTTTAATGTGTTACGTACTTTGACTGCACTTTACGTATTACCCTCGATTGTAGTATATTAGACTACGACTGTAGTAGGTATATTAATTGTGCAGTATTACTTGCGTTAAAATAATGTTATATTAAATTGTCTTATTTTTTGGTCGAGATGTATTAAGTAAAATAAAGAATTAATATTACCTTAATATAAAAATATAATGCCCTTTAACTAAAATTCAGTAGTTTTCGTTTGATGCGATGTCAAGCAGACGATTCTTTAAATTATAGAATTGTCTATTCTTATTCACAGTCCTCCAAATATTTTTTGCAAATATACACGATGTAACGATACACTAGGCGTTCATTTTTATTATATATTAGTCTATAGACTTAGATCAGCTCACCGTATGTTAAAATGAAATATGTATGCAGTGATCATGTAATTAATTAATTTATTAGCTGTTAAATGTCTATGAATTTATGTTACGAAGGTGTATCATAAACAATATGACATGCTTATTCGTTTAAATTTTATTGTAAGTGTGGCAGTCGGTAGGTATGTCTAAATAACTTTACTTATGGCATAAGACCCATAAATCCTTTCGGATTCTATCGATCACTCAGACAATAGATAGACTGTATAAATTGAATTAAAAAATGATGTTTGTTTTTAATACATATCTTGATTGGATAATTTTATTTTAATATACTTGAGCCATACGTTTATTTTAATAAACGTAAAACTCAAGTATTTGCTCACAACACTTGTAATGAAATTAATGAAAACCTATGCCATTGTCATTCTCATCACAATACTTGCGCCCTATAAAGCACGGTAACGCCGGGTACTCCGACCCTAACGCGCCGGTGCGAGGGTCCCACTTATTGCGGGCACTTGTCATATCAACACAATGGGTGGGCCCCGGCGATGCTTTATTATTTTAATTATTGCACGGTCCTGATCTGCCTCTTGGTATTCCGATCGAATGTGTACATCGAATTGAAAATTCATAAGATTGTACATCTAATGTACCTCGTATTGATATGTTTTTCGTAATAATTTAACGATTATTATAAATGGATGTATTATCTAAGCAAATAAGTGTAGAAGATGTTAGACATACCTAAGCAGCAAGAAGTAAA
This sequence comes from Cecropterus confusis, assembly GCA_018251515.1. Classification (NCBI taxonomy): domain Eukaryota; kingdom Metazoa; phylum Arthropoda; class Insecta; order Lepidoptera; family Hesperiidae; genus Cecropterus; species Cecropterus confusis. The sequence continues at coordinate 30,810 of DWTU01000004.1, read as the reverse complement.
AGTGATACCTCTCTACTTCAATTATTAAACTAACTTTCAGTATTCAGTTTTCTGCTGTACAAATTGTGTTTGACAAATCCGCATTCGTTGAGATTTAAAAAATGAAACAATTTCAGGACGATTGATTTCTATAAGTGGACCTTTTATTTGTTCATGTAATACACATGAAAATATTATATATTTAATAATCGAAACATACTTGTATATTATACGTTTGTTAGCCGTGTGCAATTGTAAATTATTGAGATTTTCCTAGTTCACAGCGAGTTGTCATTGTTACAAGTAAATTGTAACTTTATTCGTTAGGACGTATGAGAACATTCTTATTCGTGTCCCAGAGGAATCAAGTTATAATGTTTTGGATTTGTTCTATTATACAACGGTTCCATCGCAACTTTGGTGTAGTAACAGCAAATTAGTTGCATCAATGTAGAGCATGTTAACAGCGACGATGTTGAAACTGTAATAACATTATTATTGCATTTTCACATAGTTGTTAAAGTAAACCTACGAGTGTGTAAACAAAAACACGTTATACTCCGTTTAGCATAATTCGCGCTATGTCGGTATGCTCTGCGGTGGGCTCCGGGTACGTTCCCCGGTGAATCAAAATCCAAGTTGAATGGCGTTGCTTTCTCGTCATTGCATTTATGGTACTGACACAACTGACACAACACAGCTTCTCAACCACTTAAAAATGCTTATAAAACACATATATATTCTTACGTGTGTATATATCATAAGGTGGGTGGACCATGGAAGGCCACCTTAACGAATGAACACTTATAATTAGGTCATTTACAAGATAAATGTAAGAAACAGATTATTAATTAACGCTTATTTTTATTATGTTATTTTTATACTCTAGATGTAATAACTATTTAAAAAGCTAGATTTTTTAAAAGCTCTTCCAAATGGCCTTACAAGAAACAGGGCTTCTTACGAAGCCAATATTATAAATCAGACGTTCAACACAAAACTAGAGTTGTAATAATCAAAATATCCACTAAAAGTATACAAAAAGCTCTTTTACTTAAACAAAGCATTAAATGCTTAATTTACTATAATCATCTTTTAAAAACTCAATCAACATTCCTTGATCACCATCGTATAACTAAGAATATCTTAAAAGAACTTACTTAAAAATTATAGTAATGAGTACAACATCGAATCGATATTATCGATAACTAATAAGTTGCCAATCCGTTTTAGAATGATATAAAAAAAATAGTGGCCTACTTAGGGATCCGTTCCTTGGCTTTCTTAGGAAAACTACCGATATTTTAACTAAAATCGAAAAGATTTTTTTGATGGGATGGGAACCATGATTGAATTTTTAAAAACCTTCCATTTGATCTCCGTACAGCCTATCAGAATGTATTTTGTAATAGTTTTGAGTTCTCATAGTGATCGTTTCGCAATCAGCTTTCGCTCTGCTGCGTCGAAATTTTATTATAACGTAATTTATATTGGAAAAGCTTTCTGCTCACAACATTGAATAGTCAGTACCTAGTTTAATTAAAGTTTGTCGACGTGAAACGTTTTTTTAATTTTTAAATTAATTGATAGTTAAAGTAATAAAGGGTAAATTCACCTTTCGCTTTTTAAAAAACAAAATTGGAACATTGGGGTTCAAATGCGATCACACTGCAGCCGTGTTCTTAGTGATTATGTTCTGGTTTAAAGGATGGGTTAAATTCTGCTTTAGTTTTCGGTAGTTGCTTGGCCACTCCATCTATCTTAAACGCTAACACGTTAGAGATGTCCATGGGCAGAAAATATATATATATTATATCGGGTGGATTGAGTGCTACTTAGTTAAAAAATCAGGTAACGTGGGTATAAATATATATCGAACGTTATAAGTTTATGTTTAGCAGCGCAAATTCGAGCATTTTATATTTAAAACAAGTCATGAAATAAAAATTACAATTGTATAGTACCTACATAAGATATCGTTGGTAAAATAAAAAGCAAGCAGCGATAAAGTAATCGTGCAATAAAATTGTATACTATACTACATGATATAGTTTTAATAAAATAAGCAGGTTAAATCTAGATACCTAGGGTAGGATTTATAAAGTAGCGAGGATATCGCTACGAGGGCGGGCGGTGCATACTTTTACTCTCTCTACTCTCGATCCGATCTTCATAACGAAATTCTTCGTTTTGATATTATATTTATATTGTTAACATTTCGTACCTGCATATTTCTAACGGTAAATATGAAAATTTCGAGAATGCCTACGACCTCGCCTTTCGAATCTTGAGGGAACAAAGATTATTTCGGTATTAAGAAAATTTCAAATTGGAACGCTTCTTTGCGGCTTTTGGTGGTGTTTTCGTTACATGATATTACTTATATTTTGTTTTGAGGACAATACTTTTTTCTTAAAGCGAAGGTAAAAATTATTTGCAGACTTCCTGTCGATTTCTAAAGATAAAGAAGTGGCATTATCTTTATACACATGCTTTTGAATGTGGATTTACTTACACGTGATTTTTAAAATAAACAACCACTTTAAACATTGCCAATATAATACGCTTATCTCTGAATATAGTAGATACTAGATATAGAGGAATATCTGAACCACGTTCTACTCGGACAGAACCTCGGTCAACTTTGCTACCACTAGGAATTCATTTGCACCACATTTAATCTCTCTTATTGCACCTTTGAAACCAGAACACAGCAGCGCTCATCCCTGTTGTTATGAGGTAGACTAATCGAAATTAGCGATGGTACTCTACCTTCTGTTCTACCTTCGTTTATGTTCGTTACCTGTGTTTACGTGTACTTTTACCTTTAAACACTTCCTTTACTTAAATAATGTATACATTACCAAAAAAATAGTTATATATAAAATATTTAAATCCTTGTATACCTCTTAACGACCCGCGTGGCGGTGCGGTCACCATACCGGTCTGACACGCAGTGGGTTCCGGGTTCTATCCCCGGCCAGACAGACATCTGAATGTTTGTGTTTTCGCCTTTGCGTGTGCATGGTACCCACGACACAAGAAAATCCTACTGTGGGCTATGAGTGTAGACAGCGTTATTTATTTATTTATTTGTATAAGCCTAGAGGCAGGTAAATATAACTGTGATTTTATTGTTTACCTCGGGTTGCCTTAATTATTCGTACATAATATGTAAGCACATTAAGGGAAGTATTTGTAGTCCTTTTTAATTATTACATGTATCACATGTCCCGTATATAGAGGAGTGTGAGATATGTCATAATTGGACAAAATCTGATACGGTCTGACAACTAAACCATGGAGTACTTCCTAGGCCTCCTCCCATGAACCATGACCAGCAGTGTCATATGAGTTGCAGTCAATGCTGTCAGACCTGTAGTGTGATCGCTCCACCATGTGGGTCGTCAGCAGTGGACCTCAAAAGGCGTATAAGATTATTACTTTACTATTTCTTCTTTTGAAACTGTATTCGGTACACAGTAATTCGATATTTTGATAGAACTATTAACAGATGCCCAGTAGGTAATCCGTGGAAGTGTACTGCGAAGCCCACAGTAGTAAATCCCGTGTTTGCTTACATTAGAGTGTTAGTGCAGCCACAATGCGAACGTCGGCCCGGTAAGCAAACACTGTATGACGTCACTCAATCATCCATACAATACGATACACACTAGTCGATTCAAAGGAATCCGACCTTTTGTTCTCAGTGGATAGATTGTATGGAATCACTTGTTTTCACTAAAAATGATTTAACATTTATGTTTTTAAACAGCCATAAGTCAACCTAGTACAGGTATATGGAGTGAACGTAAATTAATAAGAAAATAAACATAGCAATTAAAATGTAATAAATAAATAAATTTACATTTAATTTTACTTTAAAGCAAGCTTTTTAATAAATCATTTTGTTTTTCGTAATCTTCGCGGAACACCTATTCATTTCATACTCCTAGCATGGCGGTGCATAAAAAGTAAAATTATTTCACCATCGTGGAGCGTCTGTTATATTGGATTTAGAATAACGCCACTGTTCCTGTCATACATTGTCATCCAAATCAAATCTTTATACAAAATTTCAGTCCAATAAGTTGGGCTTAAATGGTTCTAAATTCACTAAAAGTCAATTTAAATGAAAAATGTGCGGTAAAGTGACGACAAAAATCTTTAATTTTATGGATACATGTACCATCCGCAATATGTACACATAACATATATGGTCTATAAATCCAGAGCCATTTCTCTTCCATAAGAGGTATTAAGACGTTTTATAGATATACATAATTATGTCACCACAGGTATTTTTGTTTTTTAAATTCTATTACACTCCAATACATATGAAGTGTTCTAACTTGTCCTAAGAGATGGTAATTTACTTGTGATTGACTTTGAGTAGAGTTCTTTAGGTTATAATTTAGAAGTAGCAAAGGACCATATGTACACAGTCTACTTAATAATCATCTGTAAATCAATGTTAGTCTTTCTTGAGGTTGATCACTAATAATGCTGCTTTTGAGGACAAAGTTGAAACGGCTCGTATATCCTCGTATATATATCGAGTACAGATATACATAGGAAACAATGAGCGGATGTTTTCAGGTGGACGAAAAATATTGTATTTTTCGCTTTCTTTTCTTAAGAAGTGAGGTTGCTAATAGAGGTTAATGATTTATTATCTTGGAAACTCCATGAAATTCATTTGAATAAATTTTGACTAAATGCCTGAAGTAGCGCAAGATTAGTGAATATTACTACCATATACATAGATGTAACCATGTAATGATCATTATAATGAGGCCGTATAACTATCTCAAATCAGTGAATTAGATATTACACGATGTTAACGTGTAATACCTAATTCTGTGGTATTCCGGAACGAAGCACTTCCAAGGTTTTGTGCAATTCCAACATATTTAATTGACGGATATAACGTAAATGATTTCCCTAACCTGTCGAAATTAGAGCATTACCTCCTTAAATTTAAATGTAGTGATTCTTTCATTACGTTGTTGATAAACTTTGACATTGACTGCCAAGCAACGACGGAGTCAGCGTACGGGAAATCTGTATCTATTCAACGTTACCGTGAAAACCACAGCGAATCCATGTTTACATTTGAGTATTAATGCAGGATACGATCCCAGTAAACAAACGCGTTTGACGTCACTGCGAACTACCTTCGATTACAATGGAAAATCTTACGCTTATGTGGCTTACATACACCCATGGGGTTTTGACGACCCACGTGGCGGAGCGGTCATCATACCGGTCTGACACGCAGTGGGTCCCGGGTTCGATCCCCGGCCAGACAAACATCTGAAAGTTGAGTTTAGATTTCTGTTTTGGGTCTGGGTGTCTGCGTATTCGTCTTTGTGTGTCCATGGCACCCACTAAACAGGAGAAAATCCTAATGTGGGACTATGAATGTATAAAGTGTTATACATGTAAAAGTAGTCGTTGTATAAAAAATTGCAAATGTTATAAAATAATAGTTATTTCTTTATATTGGACTTAACAATCTTTCCTCAAGAACAATTATATTTAGTAATATTTCAGCTCTTGTAACTACAACTACTTCATGAGAATATATAAAAGTGTAATCTGTCAGAACAAGTCATACTCGTAAATTAGCAACTTGGTTTCCGCTGCGCTGCAGCGTAGACCTATCATTGATCTATGTACTCTGGGAATGAGTGACTTTATAGGACTTAGTAAATATGTAAGTGGTTTTAATTCTATTTAATTTTTATTTCTAGTAAAATTGTATTGTTTTATTTTTTCGTTGATAATATTCATAATCGTAGTATTGAACATCATCATAATCAACATCATATTGGATTATTAGATATAGTAGAATTGTATTCAGATATTTTGAAGACAGAAAACGCTCACCCATTCAAGCTTATCGTGTATCATATAAATGTAGTTACACTTTTATATTCTATTCACACGAGGAGTACCTCGGGAATACCCGGAATGCTATTATTTCATTGAGATCTCCATGGAAGTCTCTCAAAGGCGGCAAAAAATGGGCAATTTAGTTAGTGTTGCAAATGTCTATAGGCTAAGGTGACTGATTTCCTCCATGTAACCCTTCTGCCTTATCGCTAGGTACAAGCATAATATAATATACATATACAATACAAACTACAAAGGATAACTACAACAAGGACAGTACGAACACCTCGACACCTGTGTACGGAGCCACTAATATGAAATCGTGATCAATGAATAACTTCGCAGGAGGATATTTTCAATCAGAAGATTTTGATCCTTTAGTCGGTTATGCAAATCAAAGTGTGATATTATTACCACATTATTAACGTATTATGTATCGTTTGTTACAGCGAGCGGCGCGCTCGCGGCCGGCACCATTGCGTCTCCGTGGAGCGCGGCGGCCGGCGCGCCCGACACCAACGGATCGGGCGGTGCCGATGCCAAGCACCTCGATGTCGGCGACGCGAGCGACGATGAGAAGGTAATGTTCCTAATTGTAGTAAACAAGCCATTAAATGGTACATGTGCGTGTGATGATAACCAGATAGTACGTCGCCAAAGCAACATATAACGAAAACATTACTAATGTCATTTGTTGCTCTAAAGGACATGGCCAACTTGTGTATGGCTCCCGGCCTAGGTTCACAAAGTGCATGTGCATTTATGATTTTTTTTAACAATTTCAAAGTCCACGAGCTTAAGGATTTTTGTAGGTCTGAGAATTAGTTTACCTGCTACATATTGTTACATTTAGTAATAAAATCAGGAATATTGCGTTTTTCGAAAATCAACCCCTATGGGGGCAAATTGGAGGTTAAAAGTTTGTTTGAAGGACCGCTTACTTTAAAGAAATTTCATCAATTATAAACGGAACGCATATTTCAACGTATGTATAAATGTTTCCTTTAAATGAGAAATAGGGGTCTGTTCCTGTAGATCCGGGACTAGTATATCCCTAGCTTGTCGTAATAGGCGACTAAAACGTGCCTTCCGGGGTCGCCGGCGGCAAGAGTGGGAGCTTGAAGCGCCCAGCTTAGGGAAGACGGTAGCATGTGTGGTCGTATGGCGTCGTAAACACCTGAAGGTATGGTGAGCGAAAATGCCCACCGGGGAAGAGCCCGAAAAGGGGCATCGCGCTCGGAGGACTCCAGTTGTGTTCCGTGGGAGATTGCGGTGTCCTGCACGCAGCGCTAGAGACGGGCTCCGGGCGGGGGTTTAACTGCAGTAAAAATTCGTTATAACCAGGCGTCCCTCCCACGCCGTCTGGTACTTTTTGAAGAGTCCCTTCGAAGACAAAAAAGGTGAGAAATAGGGTTTAAAAGTTTGTTTGGAATTTCACTGGTATAAAAAAACTCAAACTTCTCATCTAATTAGTATTAGGCTCTATATAATAGGCGAGGCGTGGACTTATAAAGGATTCTGGAAACACTACCCTGAACGGGTTAAAACAGGAATTGATATACTATTAACGGGAATTTCAAGGGTCCAAGCTCCTTGGAGAGGGAGAAAGAGATAGGAACTAATCTCTCTCATCAAAAACAACTGATAAAAGAATTCAGAAAAGGTGATCACATAACAAGTCCAACACTAACCCGGCCACGGAAGGGCACAAAAGCGTGCCCGTGGCCTCGCCACGTAGTTTACAGAGAAAGACAGGAGTAGTGTAACGAGGGTGACAGAGGGATATCCTCCGTTATCCCTGTGAGAGAAGGTTATCCATGTGAGATAGATGCACAAGGATAGGTTACTATGGTAGGAACGTGAAATTTAAGATTTAGGGTTTTAATTAGAGATAATAAATACTTTATTTTTTTAAACTTCGTTTATTTCAATGTAAAATAGGTGAAATAATATCAACAGCCATTGCTGTCGCCAATATCCCTGGAGCCGGTGACGATACACAAAACCATCATTAGGGGAAGCCTATGTACGGCAGTGGATCTTGAAAGTCAAATGGATTTCTAGATTAAGGCTCCGCGAACAAAGTCGCGGGTACTGCTAGTGCATGTATATACTTAAGATTAATTTATCATTAAACTATTCTAAATGTACGCTTCCATCGATAACTAGGCACAAACTGGGCATGTTCTTTAAAATTTAATAACTTTAAACGAGGTATGTTATCTACCGAGATTCAAAGTTAACGATTAAAGATGTGTGGCTGTGCGTCATACGTTCATCTCTGTATGCTTAAGAAAATATTTGGTACGTAATTTTTTCACAAATTTTACATTCGACGTTAAAAAAAAAAAATAATCGCACGCACAAACTATTTTTATCACCTTTAAACTCGAATAACTAATGTCGCAACACTAGATTTTATATGACTTTGGAGACAACTTTTAGAATTCCAAAATGAAGCTGTAGGCGAACGTCCACCAGGGCGGCGGTTATGGATATAAAATTTCGGATCTGGATACGGATATAGGAATAATATTATACCGGTTTCGGATACGGTTACGGATATGTAATTATTTCAGTTAGATTCGGATAGTTTCAGTTAGGGGTAAAAATCGTAAAATTAAAATAAAAGGTAGATAAAAATATGTAAAATATTAAACATAAAATCCAATTAAGGTAATACTTTTGTTTTGTTTCTATGTTATCATTTGCTATAAAAATCAGTTATGTAAGTTATTATTATAGGTTCTTCATCAATTTTAAGTGTTATGTACTAAAACTGAAAAACATGTCTCGAAACTTTTATATCGGAGACGGTTACGGATAAAGTTTTATTTCGGATATCCGATAGTTTCGGTTACGGTTACGGAGATCAATTACGTCCCTGGTTTTTATAAACTCATTCCGATATTGATCCCTTTTTAGTTTGATTTCACTATACCTCAAAAATCTATCTTAACGATAAATTTAAATTCAAAGAGTTTAGCAAATTGTTCAAACAGTTAGGGGGGATATGATTAATAAATTATAAATATACCATGTATTGAGTTCTATACAAATTAATGTTGTTGCCAATATAGTTTATAAATTATATGATATATAGAATGTTGTACAGTGTGGCCGACGATGTAACCAATCCAGAAACAGAACTTGGGTTTCGAGTGGTTTCACGGAACTGTGATTCACGATGTTTTCGATCGGTCGGCGGGAGTGAGGCCGGTGCGCCGCGATATTTTTATTTCCCTTTCAGAATAGAACCGACTCTATTAATTACAATGACGCACTCATCGTCTCCGCTCCCGCTCAAACACGTCTTCGGGTGAAATCTTTGAACAGATGTTTACCCCTCGCGCGAGGACGAGTCGTTTAAATACGTCGTTTTAATACAGTAACGTAACACATAATTAACGGTAAATTTCTAAAATAATATTATACAATTTTTACAAACAAGTAGTCTTAACCCCGGTGAAAACTTTAAATATATGTTTGAAGTTTATTTTGTTAATTAGTTACTTTAGTTTTTATCATTTGAAAGAAATAAAATATGAAATGTTTTCAGTATTATTTGCTCTTCGTATAACATGAACATTACATTTGTCCTGTCTTACCCAATTTCACATTTATGGTCGTAATATTACGTCGTCCGCGGTACATGGTCAATATATCTGTTTCGATCTAAATCAATATGCAATTACGTTGGTAATGACTAATAGAAGGTCGGTTGGGTGCAAGTTGTGCGGTAATTTAGCAAATTTGCAACTCGGGGTGATGGTAGACGAGATAACTGAAACTATACACGAACTAGAGAACAGCCTGATGTATGCGGTGGGCCCCGCAGAAGCGACATGAGACGTATCATATAGCCTTTTGGCTCAGTTTATACTCGTATCTACGGACATTGTGCGTCCAGCACGCACAATGTCCGTAGATACAAGGGCCGTAGCAGATAGAAAAACATTTGCCTATACAACTTGTATAGACGTATTTACGTCTTATAACACGACCGGGCAAATACGAGCCGTGTCTCTTAAAATACTATTTATATAAATGAATTATTATATCTTCGCTTCGTTCGTATCTTTTCATGAATAGGTTACACAGACACACAACAACTCGTACAACAGATAAAAAAGGTTATAAGTAAGTACTTTGAGCAAACTAAAAACCATTTACGCTAAAATATCTTAATATATATTTATAACATTTTACTTTCTTGATTTGTCTCGCGCGTTAATATTTTACTGAATGTGTGCAAATACACATGATAAACTGGGAATCTTCTAAACATGTACTTATATAATTGTACATGTACTATGTATAATTGCTTCCATAACAATCATAACAACATCGTACCTAAATTGTAATATAATTTAGGTACGATGAGATAAAAACGATGTACAGTTAATAGATATAACATTGCACGTGCAGCGTTCAGGTTCAACATACTTTTGTAACAGTTTAATGGAACAATTATATAATAGTATATTTAATTGAAAAAATAATCAACATAAATGCACTAAACACCTAGTTTCAAGACGATAAAACTTTATCTGTGTAATTGTGCATTGAAAGTAATGTAAGACTTGTCGTAAATAGTATTTATTGAAAAATATTATATATCATCCCTGTAGTTCCGGGATCAGAATAGGGCTACGGTATCCCCTGCCAGACGTAAGAGGCGATTAAAAGGGTTTTTTTTTTATCACATTGAAGAAGCAAACGAACATGCAGTCCACCTGATGGTAAGTGGTAACTGACGCCCATGGACAACTGTAAGTAACTTCATATAGAACGGGGGATCTATCTGAAGACGATTATAGACGCGTTGACGTTGACGTAGACGCGCTACTCCCGAGGACTAAGATGGTCGCCTCATATATAATTGAGCCGGGCTTCCGTCGTTGCGGACGGCAAGAGTAGGAGCTCGAACCGTCCAGCCAGGCGACCACGGGAGGGACGACGGTATGTGTCGTCACATACCGTCGTAGAAACCAGATGGTGCGGTGGGCCCAGCCGCTCGCCTGGAGCTCGATGGGGTTACGTTCCTTTGGAGATCCGGGAGTCTTCTTTGTAGCGCCGAGGTCGGCCTTCAGGGGGGTTTTAGTGCGGTAAAAATCCCACATAACTCGGCGTCGCTCCCATGGCGTAGAGTACCTTTTAAAGGTTTCCCCCTCGAGAACAAAAAAAAGGTTAATAACCTTGGTAGTTCTGGTCACGGGGTCTTTGGAAATAAGCACAAAGACCTATTTCTTAGAACTGTCAGTAGATAGGCCTTTATAAGCGACGTGCTCTTTAAAAAATAATTTCGTTGCGTAAAAATATCGCTTTGAAACCAACTAAAGAACAGCACAGCTATGATACATAAGTAATGAATTAAACAATGAACACATTCAGATGAATTTTCGGTAACTAAACATTAAGTTAGGTGTAATGGTAATTAGTGATATTATCGACAATTGTACAGTCAGATCGCGACGCCAAAACTACCACTTCAGAATTAACATCTTATTATCTTGATTCGTATTATTTATAAAAATGTTTTGTGGCTAATAATAAATAAAATATGACCGAATTTCATAACGTAACGTGATTGCAATTGTTTATCACTTAATCGGCAACATGAAAATGACTAAATTATTCGTATTTTTAATCTTAAATATCAACACACAAACAATTGATTCGTCTGACTACTCGTGGTCTGCAGCGGCGTAAGAAGTAACCAGCAAACTTTTAAATGAATTACTTCTCGCAATCGTGAACATCTCGGTTTCGTTTCGCTTTCCAGGAAGAAATAGGAGAAAATTTGTGGGTACTTATTTCAAATACAGATGGGTTTTTCGGCGCGTTTTGCCATCTGGTTCCTTGAGAAACTGCTCCTCACGCTCTGCCTCAGAGTATCGCTAACTACATTGCATGACAGACAGCAGGCATAAATAATTTATGATAAACGTTACATTATCATGAAAAGGTTATGAACCCCTGGCTTAGACATTTTGTTACACTCTTTTTAGGTACTAGGAGCTTAGTTCTTGGGAGTAGATCGTAAATAAAATTTGTGCTTGTTACTGAGTAGACAAGTGATCGTCGGTCACAGAACTTATTCATTATAATATGACCGTGGATTGTTACACAATTGACAAATAGCAGTGACATAGCAAAAAACGAGCTAACAATAAAAATTATTGCTTACTTCATCAATTATGTAAAATTATGTACAATCATTTTATGAGTAAATAATTTGTTGCTTTGCATATCGATTTATACAATTAATTCATATATTCTATTAAAAAAGTCTCGTACGTTTATAGTAATTTTATGATTAACGTAAATACCGTAAATTTACACAGTATACAGTATACATTTATGGAAGGGTCATATTTCAATACGACAATATGAATTTCAAATGATAGCTAGTAAATAGACGATTCTAAAAATATATATACATATTACGAACTATCTGTGTGCACACATTTCAATCAAATTTATTTATTATTCCATCACAAATTTTCGCCCCTAAAATATTAGTAAGTAGCCACATGTAACATAGCCGGAAATTGTTTTTGTTTGTTTTTTTTTTTAATAATATAAAACAAATCGATGTTTTTAACTATCTATCAATGTATCTATGTATGTATGTGTTTTTGAGATATTTTGTAATGATAATAATAACTTAACACCCCACGGTATTTTTTCCGAAAAAAAGTTTTTTTTTTATATTTGACGACCCGCGTGGCGGAGCGGTGACCACACCGGTCTGACGCACAGTGGTTCCCGGGTTCGATCCCTGGCCAGACAGACAGTCATCTGAATGATGAATTTAGATTTCTGTTCTGGATCTGGGTGTTTGTGTATTCTTCTTTGTGTGTCCATGGCAGCCACGACACAGGAAAAAATCCTAGTGTGGGGCTATGTGTGTTAAAAGCGTCTTTTTTATAGCTCTATTTTTAACTTATAGAAAATTATTTTCGATTTTTTAGTTCAACTAGTTATAACAGCCAGGTGTTTAGTTTTTTTTTAACTATTATTTATTTTAATACTTCTGCGCTAAATGACCATCATTCGCACCGCAGTTGGTAGATATGTAGTACGTAAACACCAAACTGCTCTATCGTCCATACTGAACTAACAGGTGTCTACCAAATCCCTTCGGTGTGCATTTATGGCTCGCGACAGTACATGAGTAAATATTTTATCAGTTGAGGAAAAATAATATACAATTCTTAAAGTCTGCTAAACAATAATGCTACCGTAGTGTGGTTCAAACATGCTGGTAGCATTTCTTTTTTACACTGCGGCGCATTAATAGGTACTTGCTTACTAGCCTCTGGGGTAAAAAACAATAATATATGAAATACTTTTAGACATGAAGGTATTACAACCTTTTGTGGTTCGCGTCCGGAAGCACCACCGTGAAAAACTATTTGTGTCTAATAACGGCAGTGTTAAGCGTTGCGCTTTTCCCGTCTGAAGGGCGTGGTAAGGGAGATATACTTATCTGAGGAGTTTCAACTTAGTCCTCAAGGGTAGCAACACATCTGTGGCCAACTTCCGGTAAGACTATGATGTGCTATCTGGGTTTGAACTGATATTTGATACGTTATTAGTTCTAACAGGTGCCAATAGATTTAATATTGGCATACTTGAAAAATATTTTTACATCAGCAAAATAATACAATTATTAAAGAATCTTGGGTCAAAGCTGTGGCTCATATACCAAATGATGGTCATTGATATAACATTAGTGTAACGTGAATTAAATACTTCCTCCTCACTAAGTAGAAAAAGGATTCTACTTAGTGGTGTTCTACTATTGGGAACGGACGCATCAAATTTATAATAGTAATTGTTTATTTAACTGTAGTAACAACTCATTACGTTAGCATCAGTTACAAGATATCGTGCGAACAATGTGCAGTGACACGGATTCTGTTGGAGTTCTCCCGGAGACGGTGCATCAGGGACTTACACCTTTTGAGTATTAAAGTATTAAAAAGTAGATGTATAGGTACATAATCCAAAAAATATAATAAAAAATATATATTATTTTATGTATTGATAAAACTTTATTTTAAATAAGGATTTAAATCTTCGAAGATAATAAGATTAATGATGTTGAAAGTTGTCTAGAATGGAGTGACTTAATTAATGTGTGCTTACAGGACATGTCGGCGGCGGACGCGGAGGGGGTGTGGAGTCCGGACATCGAGCAGAGCTTCCAGGAAGCGCTGGCGATATATCCCCCCTGCGGCAGACGCAAGATCATCCTCTCCGACGAGGGCAAGATGTACGGTGAGTCCGGACATGCTGGAAGAACTACTCTCACACATCCATACCATCACAAAATAATTCCAGATCACACCTCATTTTTTTAAGACAGAAATAGCAACCAATATTGCAGTACACCTTATGGTAAGAAAACATTTCCACCTAACCAATTCCATATAGAACAGGGTTGTATTAATCACAGATGCGTTGCCGCTCTTGAGGACTATTCGCCTCGTGTGTAAATGAGCCGGCATCCACACCCTTCCACCGAAACACAAGGCCTACTTCGAAATGGATCAAGTCTTCATACTTTAACCTCGAACTATCCTAGTTCTACTACCTTTTCTTTAACTTTTCGTGATTCTAGTCTACGGTAACTTGTAAATATTTGCTGCCTGCTTCATAACAACAGTGTCAATCGCTGCTGAATCCTGATTTGAAGAATGTCATAAGACATAAGGATGTGATAAGATAAAGATTCACCGGCACACCGGCTTGCTTAGTCCTCAAGGGTCAATGCGTTGCACGTATCTATGATTGAGTTGAGGTAAGTTGCCAATTTTATTTAGACCTACGTATGTCAACTGGTTTGCATATTTCTAAAATCTAGAATGTTTTAGAAGTAGCCATCGAGTATGCACCGCGTAAACAGTGTAACAGGCACTTCTGTAATAAAAAATACATAATTTGTTTTATAAACGAATGTAAGTACAAATACTAAAGAGTGCCTTCATACACTTTCATGTGGTAGTGATTCGATACATGAGCGTCATACATATTGGGTAACCCGTACAACACGTACAATAACATAGCGATGTGGTATTTGACATTAATCACCACCATATTTAGGTACAGCTGTTCAGAGAATCTTAGTCAGAAATAAACGAGACATAATTAATGATCGTAGTAATAAATTAAAAGATAACGTTTTTATCAATTTGTCAACCCTTTTATCACAAGTCAATCTAAATAATCTAAATCCCCCCCGATAAGAAAATAAACAACGACTGTCATGTTTCGCAAGTGCTTTTACAATTGTATCGAGTGTTCGTCGCAATGAAACCCGTACGATTTGCGCACGCATCAATTTGTGTGAATTATGACTCGTTATCAAGGTCGTTCCATCCAAAATGGACAATGGATGTGGCACGAGACAAAAGACGAGGTGAGGTATTGATGTGAGCCGACAAAGCGGTTTGCGCAATAGGATTCCACGGAAAGACGTGGACCGACAATTATTATCTCCCGATCGGACCGTGTCGCCAATTCGAGGAAGTCAAGTGGACTCGCAGCTTTTGTTCGCTCTCTCAACTCGCGGTAAATAACTGTTGGGGAAGCGGGAGTTCTAGACTATTTTGAGCGACTGGACGAATTTCTCCTCGGTCTATCTTGTTACGACGATTGCTTTAAGAGATATGACTATCCTAGTTGGAAATGATTTTCTAATAGTGATGGTAAAAAAATAATATGAATAGATCACTCTGGACATTTTGTTTAAGATCTTGGTTAATGTTCATTTATTAGTTCAATTTTATGAATAGGTATGTCGTGGTGGCCCGTTTTGAATTTAAGATTATTGAAAATCTATCTGAGTGATATTATAAATTACTTTTAAGACATATAAATGACGCTCTTCAGCATTTTGTTTTTTTTAGGTCACAAGATATTTGTGTATGTTTGAATCAAAAATTGTAACATTTTTCACTCTGATATATCACATGGATAAGATAGATTTCCGTTATCATATTTGTGGTAAACGACTGTCATAAATGATTGTTTATGGATGATAAAAGAAATCATTTTTGATTGGATAAACAGATGATTAGCATGAAAAAAATAGTAAAAATGGAACTTATATACATTGTAATTATGATATTATTTACACTGCGCACTATTAATGAGCCGTCCAATAATACATTTAAAAACTGCATCCTTTAGACCGTAATAACTACTCGGTTAAAATATTCAATGTTATTACGACATCATAATCACATTAAATATTTTAACCGAGCTCATTATTATAGTAATGAATAGATAAATATCGGATATGTTGGAAAGTAATAACAAGCAAATCAAAATAATGAGTGTCTTTGTAAAGACACGTTTTGTTTGTAACATACAAACTCGTGTGGAATAATGGAAAGCATGAAGTAAAAAAATAATAAAATCGGCTAACTGTGCCACGAGGTCCTATTAATAAATACACATTTATTTCCTTGATATTGAACTCAAATATTTCTAATTACGGTTTTTCAAGTTATTATGAAAGAATTTATTTTTAATGTAAATATATATATACATTAAAAATAAATTCTTTTAATTTATATAATTAAAAGAATTGATTTTTAATGTAATTTACATTAAAAATAAACAAGAGATTTCGTACCGTTTTTACGTATATACGTAAAAACGGTACGAAATCTCTTGTTTTTAGCCAGTCTTTTTATGTCTTGACGTTATTCAAGATGCATAGATAACGTTAATATACTAGGTTTTTATTTGTCCGAGAGGTGAACAAAAACAGGCAGATAGTTAAAAGCGTAGAGCTGTTGTTATACGGGATAATATTGTCGGCCCTTTAACGTTTAACGGCAGTGACCACAAATTGACCCTCCTCAATTAAGGCCAGGTAGGCGCAATGATGGGCACTGCGAGCAAGCTCAGCTAACTCGTTAATGAAGCGCCCGTTACCATTAGATTTTGTAATAACAATAAATTTGCGTTGTGACTTTAGTAGATGTTCACGATAGTTTTGTTTTATGTCAGTAAATACACATTTATTACACGACAGATTTTTACCCGACTGCGTCAGAAGGAGGGTAATGTTTTGAGCGTATGTATGTGTTTCCATATCCATTGAAAGGATGTTTGTAACACTTTGATGTTACTATTTTTATGCAAGCTCCTAAAAAGCTTTAATATAAATAAATTATTATGAAAACCGCTCGTTTCAGTTCAATCAGTCGTGTTTTTTATTAACATGCTTTTATTAGCTTCGGGCGTATTCGGGTATTGTATTCGGGCTATGTATGTTTGTAACGAAATCTTGAAACGCGATTTTTACCCACTTTGAAACGTCGGATTTAGTTGAAACCTGAAATCTTTATATACCTCTATAAGGGTAAGACAAGATTTTTTCTTATCGTTCTATTTATTTTATATTTAACTTATTATATAATATTTTCTTTATTTTCATTTAGTTAGAAAAGCGTAGTTTTTACTTTTTTAAACTATTATTTATTTGGTTTGTTAATTATTTCTTGTCATGTAAGTGGCTTATTTTGCTAAATGTCTAACTGAGACTACGCGATTTAGACATAATTTTTTAGAAGTTCGTGAAATTGGCATGCCATAGGACATTCCGCTTATGTTCGATTCCTA
Source organism: Cecropterus confusis (assembly GCA_018251515.1). Taxonomy (NCBI): domain Eukaryota; kingdom Metazoa; phylum Arthropoda; class Insecta; order Lepidoptera; family Hesperiidae; genus Cecropterus; species Cecropterus confusis. The sequence continues at coordinate 13,287 of DWTU01000004.1, read as the reverse complement.
CTAAATTACCATAGCACTCGAAACGTGAAGAATTAGTTCGACGGAAGAAAAATAAATCAACTTGTAATCGTTTTTACTAACCCAGTTTGGCCGGAAACAATTCCAAAGATTATAAGGGAGGGCAGTTCTTAAAAAGTAAGAGGCGGCACGCATTTTTCCACGTTACAATGTTAACTAAGGAAGCTCGTTAACGCGACGTGACGATTGCCACTTAAACAAACCTTTTCCCTTCAGTAAATTAACAGCTTCAAGAAATCTGCTTTGTATTCTTAATAGAATGATATACCGGCTGCTTATTCTAGCAATTATACGCAGAGGGTCGCCTTGTCGTACGTTTTTTTAGAATGTTCCCTTCACGTATCGCGTTGATGCGTATACCGTAGTTTTCTTATCACAATGCAGTTTTGTCGTATGTTTCATCGCGATATATGCCGTGGAGCGCAGGTGAGGTGATATTCCTATGTAATAAAAGTAGGCCACGTTTTTGAAAAGGTATTGCTAAAAAATGTTAAAGAAGCATCTGATTTTAAGTAAGAAATGTTTAGTCATTTACTATAAAAGGTCTTAATAATTTCCAATAGTATTCTAAGGAGGATCCAGCCTTCCTGATGTTAAGTGGCCACTGCCGCTCCGGCACTAACACCAAATGGGACACTTGAGGCTGATCAGATGTATTGCTTCCTCCGAGTAATACGTTTTATGGCCTCGGATAAGATCCATCGCTTATCACTCTCCTTCAAATCAACTCACACCATCACTTTGCTGTTATAAGTTAGGTTCAAAATAATATATGTAATGTCCAGTTAAGCTGTGACGTGAAGGTTGTTCAGATACATAGAGTCATTCTTGGCTGATACTCATTAAATAGTGTAATAAATATATTTTTATTTCGTTGATTTTCCTATTTGAAAATTAAAAGCTTCGATAGTGTAGGCAATTAAAACCTTAGGCTGGTAATTGGAATTCTGAAGTTATTAGATAAAAAAACAGAGATAATTAATAGAGACCCATATTTAGAACTGATCAATTTCCAAATTACCTTATTAATTGGGATTACCGGAATGAAATTGGGCATTTGATTAATTAGAAGTACTATAAAACTTAAACCTTTACCCAAAACGCCATTTTTATACGTTGTGTTGACTTGTATATCTCAGTATATTTGTCATTGTTTAACGTTTTGATATTTATATGTATATTTAAATAGTTGGTGCTAACGAGAATGCTATTCACCAGATGGTAGAAGCCGCTCATGGAAATGAGCAATTAACAACATATACGATTTGTATTCCAACCAAGGTCATAGATACGTTTCTGCTGACTTTGAGAACTCTGCGTTACAACTGAGAGAATGAGAGAGAAGAGTTAGAAAGCTTTGTATGTGTGGCAATTCAATTTTTTTGATTCACTAAAAATAACCTTAAAAATCTTCCACGGCGCCTCACGTTCTTTCATCACTTCGGCTACTTACGGAGGATTGAATATATAATAAGTGTTTTTATATATAAAATATTTTATGTATAATGAAATCCACAAATGAACATAACTGATAACAGCTGAATGGTTTAGTCAGTGTTCTGATAATATTCACAATTTTTGAGCTTTTTTTCGTCAGTTTAGTACTAAATTCTACGGCAATTCGTAAATAAGACAATGCAAATAGGCTTCTGATGAAAACATGCTCGAAATATACGTACACTGGAATCTAAACAGTAGTCCTCGGATTCTCTTTTCGGACAACGTCACGTATGTTACGGGGCGCAATTGACGTGGAACAATTAAAGGCAGTGCCATTACGCCGCCGGACGCACATTAAGCGCCAACATTATACGCCCCGGTTTTAATTAAAGGACTGCCCGCTCAGACCGTCGCGGTGCCAGATGGAATTGCTAAACAAATCTACCGCGGGAGATGTGTCCACCTTAAGTGATTTAATGGACGGAAAGAAATGTGCCGTTAAAATCTTATCGCTCTACCACCGGAAATAATCACTTTTAGCCTACCCAAGTATAATACTCAATCTCGGTAGCTAGTAATAAGAATTTGTAATACTTGCATTGTGTTAGTCGCTAGAATTGTAAATTATTAATGATCATGGTATATAAGTCACGTTGAGTTAATAAATATGGAAGAAAATCAATTACGATCTCGTCAAGTGAACAGGGCGGACAGGAAATATCTTTTAATATATTGTTTGCATTACGACCGTGGCGAATTGATCATCAAATCGTGTGACGTGTCACTCAAAGATTCCGGGTTCGATCCCCAGCCGGAAAAACTAAGTAACGATTTTGGATTTCTGACCTAAATGTGTTTGACTTTTTGTGCGTATATGACATTCACGTCATATCGAGTGTAACATAAACATTTGGTTCCTATAATATCTAAAGACTTATTTGACGGCAACCCTTATGTTTTATTGCTGAGCTCGAGTTTCCAACTGGTGGATATTTAGAGAATACTCTAGCCCCTGTAAAGCTTGATGAAGAATCGATTAGTGGTCCATCCAATTCAGGCAATGTTCCATGGGAGCTGTGAAACTTTAACCTTGACTTTAAAAGCACGGAAGCGCGGAAAAGATTTAGCCATTTGTGGTCACTCATCCAACTCCCGACCCCGTCCAAAAATTATTGCCTCTTAATTTCCATCTACAGGAGTTCAGGGCTGTGTGCGTCCTTCAGTCTTATATTTATGATAATAAAATTAAAATGAGTCGGCTGTAATGTCATTAATTTCGATCGTGCAATTATATGCGAGTTCGGGGGGACGTCAGCGGGACGTGCGATGTAAAAGAACACGACATATAATTGCGGACACGCGTCTCGTCCGGACAATATATGAGCGCATTACTCGCGGACGTGTTCTTCGGGCTTAATCTAGCGCCAGAAAGTGCGTCACCCTAGTCCGGCGATTTCGCGTCCGCACTCACCCTCGCCCTCGGCCCAGCGTCTAATCTCACAGAAATTGTCTTCACTTAAGCGTCGTAAGCCGTAACGTACTCTCACATGAAAGAGTGTTGACATTTTCCTCGTGCGGCGAGTCAATATGCGACCTAACGCTTTTGATGCGCTTAAACTTTCGGGATGGTTGTTACTGTAATATTTATTTTAGTAACATTATCTACTACTGCTTCTTTTTGCGCTGTTTGTGAATACCTTATATAATAATGTAACTATATTTATCCGATTGCGTCACAAGGAGTGTAATGTTTTTCGAGCTTATGTATGTTTGTTTGTATGTATGTATCTCCATTTCTTTGGCGCTACAGCCCAAACGGTTTGACGGATTGTGACGTATGATATATCATTAGAATCGTCTCAGTTTGGAAAGTGACATAGGCTATATAATTTTTAACATATATAAACATATTGTAATACTTTTATTTGACTATTTTGACTAAAACTCCTATTAAATGCATTATAAACGAACAAATCGTATTAAGCAGTCGAATTTTTTGTTTTAATACTTTTGGCAATTTTACTAGTTTACTTAATATCACATAACTTTTCTCGATTATAGTATGAATTTTTAAAACTCCTAACACCATTATGAACTTGGGCGTCAAATATTCATAGAACGTCATTAATTTGCAAAGTTTTTGCCTTGCCTTATTGCATATTCTTGACACCTAATTTATCAAACCATTAGCGAGTATATTATAAGATTGTTGAATGGACTCGGTCTCGTCATAGATGCACGTGAGGAGTAATTTAGCGCAGCTTATATGATGCGGTGAGTTGTTGGAAACTGTTTGGCTACAAAGCCAGAGCCGACGGCACCGTTGCAGGCACGTTCGTGAGTTAAGACATTCAAAACCGCTCAATATCCTGGGAGTATGAAAGTTTCGTCGGCGCACGGCTTCACGTGGTCCGGGGGGCGGCGGGCGAGGGGTTAGCCGGGAGGGCTAAACTATGCGAAGAATGCGCAATTAGTGAGCGAGCGAGCGTGTAAGGGGCCCGGCCGCGCCGCTAGGCGGCGAACGCAGTAAGAAAATATAAAGAAGGGGCGGGCTCCCGCGCCCGTTGTTTAGCGCCCCGCCCGCCTTCAGGCATAACTCCCGATTGTCTCCCGAGAAATCCTCCTTAGACCCGTCGCAACTCAACCCTTCTGCGAGCCGAATCCTTGCATATCTTCTGTTTGGGTCAGCGTGAAATTCTGCCGAGTCGCCTGTTACGGTGTAGTCAAATGTTTCTTTGATTGAATATAGTGCTTTGAAAGACGTTTCTACATATACACATACCTAGACAGATACTTTGTAACACAAAGTTTCCCGTACGACATCAAATACGCCTATCGTATACATACAAAACAGATCACTTTAGCGAACCCCGACCTACGTTGTCGTTTCGGTTGGCAAAGAACACGCGCCGACTTGAATTTACGCAATCAGTGGAACGACATTTAAATTTATTGTCGCCGATACGTGGCCACAGAAACTTTTAGAATTGTTCCATTAATATGATATTGAATTGTTGCTTTTATTATATTGTGTGGGTGAAATTCGATTACCAGTTCCTGAAAGTCTCGCAAGATAACCGTGGAAATTAAACATTGTTACCGTTTAAGATTCTCCGTACGATAGTACAAAGAAAATCAATTAAGATTACCAAGTCTTTGAAGACTAGGCCAAAGACTAAGCTTGTGAAATTTTATGAAAATATCAGACGTTGTTGTTGCTGGGTAACACCGGCTAATTTTAAGGTACCCTAAAGTATGTAGGTATGTGCCTTTGAGCCATACTGAAGATCCATAACCGTCCGTCTGCCGAGTTTCGTTAGGCTTTCGCAAGTAGATTATAAGCACCTGAAGAGTTACGGCCTATTATTAGATTCCATCACGGGCATCCCTTGCAAGTTTAATAAATTTGGTGATCTTACGATCTACAATGATGCATAAATGCGCTCTTGTGTAAGTAAAGCTGAAAGCCATCCTTTCCGAATAAATTACTTCATTCAAGCTACTTAACACGCGAAATTAGGGCATAAGAAACTACGATTATGTCAACACAAAATTACGATAGAAAAAAATGGAATAAAGATAAACTACATAAATTAATTTCACTATAAATGCAATTTAGTATTAAGAATATATGTTAACGTCAAAGTACATTTCCTCTTATAAAGTACCTAAAACAATTGTGAGATCGTGCCGCGTTAATGTATTTCTGATGGATCTCCAATATCTTCAAAGTTTTCGAATAAATTTCGCTAAAAAGTGGGTGAAGAAATAAACGAGTCCGTAGTTCCATTAAGTGTCAAGATTAAGACGATTTGAGGATTAGTATAATTGTTTGATACAACCTCAACAATAAGGTAGGTGAATTCGAAATTCTGTGTAAATAATGCATATATGTACTATACTGGCTGTAAGAAAAGGTATTTGTCATATTAATGTTACGTGACCGTTTACCATATTATGCCTGAAACGATTGGCAGTAGGTAATCGCGGAGATCCTGTTAATAGCCAGTTTCAACTGTTACATATATCTATCATAAATCGACCAATTGCTCTTCACTGGCGTTGACCGTGATTACCAGTGACATGAATTGAAAGCTAAATCATGAAATGAATTGTGGACAATATATTTATTATTGTACGGGTTGTTGATGTGTGTGTGTGTGTATGTAGGTATTATGCTATTATATATGTATTGCTTAACAGATTAACTGCACGCTCGTTTGCTATTTAAATATTTCAAAATAAGATTCGTATAAGAAATAATCAATATTCATAATAGGCTGAGCGCTCACGCACAATTTCATCCGTGTGGAGTGCGCGAGAGCGTGGCCGCGTCGCGCTGGCAATGGACCAAATTAGCCAACTAACGAACTAATAAATAATGATCTCTTGTTTTTCTATTCGCCGCGGAATAGAAACGTTTCGAGTCGATCCTTCTCTGCAACGCACTATTTATAGCGGGATGCACACGACGTTACGGGTGAAAGCACTCTTAATGCTGGATTCGCGGCCGGTGTCGCTAAGTGGATGTTCGGATGTTACGCCCGCGACGAATAACATACGGCGTGTTTATCGTCCATACTTATTCGTGTTAATAGCGATTTGTAGAGTGGCCGCACTCACTAAATTTAACCTAAAACCCGCCGTGAAAACTTTACGAACCGGTGCCATAATTCCGCAGCGATTTCAAGAATGTCCGACTTGAGACTTGAAAAGTTCGCTTCCTGAGCTTATGACCGCCTTTAACTTTAATTTTGGACAATGTTATAAAGAGCCAAAGTTATAATACACTATAAATATATTGTGGTATTTTAGCATCTTACGTTTATTTTATTAATGGTAGGTACAGATTTGGATCAACAGGCAATAATCCTGGAAATAAATAAACCAAAGTGATCTCAATTTAGTTTGTTTAGTTTTGTTATTGGTTATTTGGTTATAGTTTCAACACTTTATTTACTTTCATACTACCTAATTAGTAACATTGTTAAATATTAAGACACAGAACCCAACTGCTAAAACGATTTTCATGTCCATAACGATATATGTTAATTAACGCTTTATATGAGTTTTCGTCAACATAGTCAAGTAGTATTATAATATACATATATTTTTAGAATGCTCTATTCACTAGCTTTCATTTGAGTCCCATATTGACGTGGTAATTAAAACGTCGTCCTTCCCTCCCCTTTTACCCCTATTTGCAAACGCCATTTTTAAAAATTATATAACCTATGTCACTTTCGAAACTGAGACGATTCCAATGATATGTCATACATCTCAGTTGCCGTGTGGTTGCCGGCTCACTTATTTATGAGGCGACCATTTCAGTCCTCGGGAGTAGCAACTCATCTGTTATCGACTTCAGATAGAACCCCTGTTATATATGAAGTTGCTTACAGATGTCCATGGACGGCAGTAACCACTTATCATCACTGATCATCAGGTGGACTGCATGCTCGTTTGCTTCTTAAATCTGATAAAAAAAAATCACAATCCGTCATGCCCTTTGGGCTTTAGCGCGTGCCAAAGCAATGGACATACATATAAACAAACATACATACGCTCAAAAAACATTACCCTACTACTGACACAGTCGGGTAAAAATTAAGATATAGATTTTTATATTTGATGATTTCAGTCTTCGGCCGTGTAGATTGTCTTTAAACCCTTGTATAATTAACAGGTTTGCTCAGGAATTTGTTTATTCCTTTGAATTACCTTACCTACTTTATGAAGTGTAACAGACTATTAAGAATGATATACATATCTATTTCTTTGTTTCGCTTCATACATTAATGTTTAAATCACACAGGACATTGGGCACGTTGTACATTTTTATATCCGCAATTTTCACAATTAAATTTACAAAGTGTGCCGTCATCTATGAAATTTAACTCACCAATGATCAATGTCCATATAAATGACTAGGTATAGGTTCGCCTCAACGAGCAGCCAAGGGGTTAATTAAATTCGCACCAGCCGTCTCTCGTCGCCATCGCATTCCCCGAATTCAATGAGATTTCAATTTACTTTGCTCCGGTTCTGTCTTCCTCTGTTCGTTGTCTACGAATTAATACACCATTGTCTCAATTAAAATCATGTTCGGGGTCACTGAAGTGTGGACACTACTAAGCGATGCTACAAGCTACTTGCAATTATCGCTCATAGTATACATATTTTTATTATTTTAAATACCCACACAAAACGTAGCTTTTACGTATATATTCTGTTATGGGTTATAATGTACAGTTTAATATAAAAAGTAAAATTAAAAATTTTCAAAAAACCCACACTACTACGAGAAATAATAAAAAATCACGTCTTAAAGAAGTGTAACGAGAGATAATAAGTTTTATAAGTAGATCTGATCTCTCGCAGATTCGGTCATATGTACAACAGATCTTTCATATCACTTCCCCACGTACCTATTTGGTTCTCGAAGTTGTATATGCGGCAATAACATATTCAACACCCATCAACAACACATATTAACATGTATATAAGAACATGCACCAATCAGACCAGAACCCGATCACTGAAAGCCGCTTCAAAATCGGACTGGTAGTTTTGATTTTGTGCAAACAAATGTCTACTGCATCGCCCCCTGGTGAGTTGTCACTGTAACACATCTACAAACGTGCACCAGTTAGACCCGAACCTATCACTGAAAACCGCATCAAAATCGGCCTAGTAGTTTTGGAAATAAATGGTAACATTGATTTGCACAAACACACAAACATCCTCTCACTCCAAAAATATTAATACATTTTGGGAAAGTTCAAGCGAAACAACGTGCGGTTATTCCCGTTATCATAAACAATAGTTCATTAGTGAAATTTAAATTTAATCTGTTAGTGAAATATGAAATGCATTACATTCGGCCAATTCTCCCTCGGATTCCACCCTGGCTGCAGTTTCAATAATTGAAAATAGCTATTCAAAATATTTTGAAAATTGTTTCATAACGGGATCGGCATCGGAGTCGCGCCGGGATTGCATTGTGCCGCGCGTTTGTTCTGTTTCGACTATTTGAAATATTTCGCGGGTTATGTCAATTGGCGCTGCTCGATTTGATTGTTTATCTTTTCACCGCAATTCCCTGGAAACTGACAAATTGAAAATAGAATTATATTTATATTAATACATACGCGAAGACATATTGTATACGATACTAATGTGCAGACCTATGTTAGAAGACACAAAATGGAAAGTCCGTCTGTATTTTTTCAATATAATTAACTTTACGCTTTTACCATTGCAATTGCAAAGATACAAAAAAGTTCAGAATATGACTTATATGTTAATTATTAAGCTACTGTTGAAATTTGAAGTTGGTAAAAGTTCGTATATCGATTACTTCTGGTGCACTATTGCATCACCAATTTTACATTATAGCAGCAGTGAACGCTGTATTTGTTTGTTTTAGGAACATATTAAATAGAACTTAATCTACCAGCTGGAACGTATTTGTTGAGCGAATTGACATTGAGTTTATTTTCATATAATAGAAAGTGATCCGAGAATTTGATCACATTGATATCTCTTTATAAAACTATATCATATTTGTTACATTGTTATGTTATATTGATAAAACTCAGTTTAAACTACAGAATAGACTACGCGGAAACGAAAACTCACAAATTTTAATTGTTGGTTACTTACCAAGTGTCTGTATTATGTTACAGGAAGGAACGAGCTTATAGCACGATATATCAAACTAAGGACAGGAAAAACTCGCACCAGAAAACAAGTCTCATCTCACATACAGGTTCTAGCTAGGCGGAAACTTCGCGAAATTCAGGCCAAACTAAAAGTGGTGAGTTTCTTATTGGAGCACTTGTATACAGTTAAATATTATTGGTTCACTCATAGGGATCAATTTACATCGAATAAAGTTTGTTAATTGTAATATTTTGTTCATATAATTGTAAATAAGTATATGAAATAATTTAACATTACCCTATGTAGATATTTTTCAAAATATGTGTAGATTTTATTTGAATTAATATTAATTTCATTGGTGTTGGTGATTAATTAATTTTAGTAGTTATACAAAAAAAGAAAGATTCTAAAACTATTTAATGAACACAGAGCATCTACGGTATACAAAATTATAATTTTAGATATGAATAATCAATCGTAACACCTGTCCTTCAATCAGTTTATTACTGTAAGTAAAAAAGTAATATTTAATCGCGACTGGAAGCGTTTTTTGGAGTTATTTTACATCGTCCTTACATGAAATCTTGCTTGGCGGTCACCATCTATGGCACCCACAACACAAAAATATCCTAGTGTGGGGCTAAGAGTGTTGAAAATGATATTATTATTGTTATCTTATCTTTATAAGTAAAATCGAACCGTTCGTACTCCAATTGATTTTATGACAGTAACGATATGTGAACTAAATAATCTAGGATGGTGGTGTGATGAAAGAAAAGGCGATGCAGTCGATGAGCACGCTGTCTAGTGCTCAGATAGTGGCCGGGTTGCCGCATCCAGCCTACCACCACACGGTACTTAGGCATGCTGCACATGTGATTATCCGTGTAGATGTATCGCTTCGAAATAAATATTTTAAAGAATATATATTTTTTTTTAAACCTAAAATTGGCTGTGAAACAATTAACAGATGATACTGTATGAGGGTTCTTTTACATCTACAGTCATCAAACGTACCTGTACATTGCCGTGGCAGACAAAGTCATATGTTTTTTGGAATATTTTGACAGGTGCGGCGTGTGTGTGCGAGGTATAATTTGGGGTAATAAGTTATACCTAGTGTATTTGCACTAACATATTTATACCTCAATACGTTAGAGCATATTATATAGAAGAATATTTTGTCTGTCACGGCACGCGTCTATCACGTTCAATGCATGTATATATAAAGTCCCGTTTATAGGCACACACATTCTCATTTACGTCATTTATATCATTTGTGGACGGTGAGAGTTCCGCTTTAGATATTGACATGGGTGCCATCATAAATCTACTTTCAGGCGACTTTTAAAAGTCCGATCTGATTAAATTTTGTCTTTAAATGTGAATCAAATTAATTTTGTAATATTAAGGTAGTCCCGCAGTAACTAAAGCCGCTAATAGAACGTTTAATGTGGCACAATAATTTGTGCATGATTTATTTAGTGTCCTTTCATCAAAGTATGTGCTAAGTGTTTTAATACCATTATTGGATCTTTTATCGACATTAACGACATATTAACTTTTAACGACATTTTTTTTGCTGTTACGTGATGAAAATTTTTCCGCACAAAAATAAATGAAGCTTAGTGATATTATTAAGTAACATAAAATTTTGCAATTGTCATAAAACTTTTAAGGAAATTACAAGTCGTAATGAAAAAAATTATTAGTCTTGAAGAAGCGATCTCTGTACGGATAATTACAAGTGTCTGTTTTAGAAGGAAAAAAATCTAGAGTGGCTCAAAGTGTTGCTTTAATCTGGGCATGCCGCTGCCATGCACGCAAACGGACAGACGAAATAACACATCACCGATTCGATTGGCTTTACTTACAATTAACTCGTATTTTTTCTACATACGATCACTCGTGGTTGTAGCCTTGAACCTAAACTAGTCGTGAATCTAATGTTCTGTACCAAATCTCTCATGATACTCGTGAGAATAGAGCATATTATGAAAGTTTAATGTTCGTAGGTACGAACAGATTAGCTGTTATAGATTGTTGATGGTTCGACGTGAGAGATGTATCAGAGTAGGCTCTGTGCGGAGCGTTCAAACTTAATATTTTCAAATAAAAATAATGTTACATTTAATTTCTTTACTTGTTTGCTACAGATATTAAATCTGTAATTAAATTCAACATTAGATGATATTTCTCATTAGTATACGTTCAGATGTCTTATTATACGAACCTCAATATAGATAATTAGAATTTAAATTTAATCAATATGCAACGAATCTAAAATAGCAATAAAGGCAAATATTTTTATTTACCGCCGCAGTCATCTAGATTTAATTATCGAGTGAATAGAAGTTTTCTGGGTAAAACTATAACTACTATAAGCACTATAGGTAATTTTCATTGGGGATCATCCATTCTCTATAGGAACATCTCGTTATATGTAGGTATTTATGATATTAATCAGTAATAATAATTTGCAGGGAGTGTAAGTGTTAGTTTAGAGAATCCTTAAACGATAAGAAATAATAATTATCAAATTTAATTAAATGAAAATTTCCGAAGTTTGTTGCAACCATATATTTGGAAATGTTAATATTAATTGCATCCCCGGTGTAATATAGGACAAAACAAGGACAATGAAGGCCTTTTTAAATTTATAGCATTTTTGTACATCAGTCATCGTAGTACCTATGTAACGAACACAGAACACTCCTACAAAAGAAATTAATTGGTAGAGTTGCTTTGTGGTTTTTATTACCAAACTATTCCGAGTTAGGCTTAATCTCAACCGTGTGCTTCAAATTAAAGTGTGTAGAATATTTGCTATATCTAACAATTGAAGCTATTTTAGCGTGTTACAGTTTTCTATTGATTTTGGAATAAGACTTAATATTCATATCTTTCCTTTTTCAGCAATTTTGGCAGCCGGGCCTGCAAGCTGGCACTTCACAAGAGTAAGTACATTATTTATCTGTTTATCTGTGTATTATTATACATACTATTATAAACTTTGATTTGAGCATCTCAAAAAAGTAATTGGACTGAAATTAATGAGACTGTACTTGAACACTTATGATTGGACTGGTAACAACTGGTATATATTTTATCTTCCTATAATGATGGTGAGAGTACAAATTAAGATTACAATCTTTTTTCATTTAGCCGTACCTAATAAAGTGTCACTTATTGGCCTCCATGCAGACGAAGGCGCAGGCATAAGCTAGTCACCAATAATAAAAAGGGCTCTTAATTATGAAAGTAGGAGACGCTTTGTACTCCAAGGGAAAAACCGCAAAAACCATTGCTGCTTAATAAAAGCAGTAATAAGCGCTGTTTTATTCCGGTTTAAAGAGTAGTTTTAATTTGTAAGAGAGACGTACTTATGCGAGTTTTAGAAGTAGCAAAGTTTATGTCACCAATTTCGCATATGACCATTATTTTATCCATGGTTGACTAAATATGTTCATACGTGGCAGTGGCCACTTTAGTACCTTCTAGTTCGTTCTACAACATTCATAGGAACTGTAGGTGGTGTGCTAATATTTTTTTTTATAAGGAATTCGTTCGTTTGGGTAGCGGCTCATTCGTTTGCCGATCTCAGATAGGATTCTTAGTCTGGGGTTGATTTAACAAATAATACCGGGGATACTCTACATTGTAAATGAAGTACTCGTAGCTGGGCTTTGTAAATCTCAACCAATCTACATAATTAAGCAACGTTGGGCTCAGTCAAAAATGACTAGTTGGATAGGATTATACGCTGCCGTGTTTAGTAGGGACCGTAAGGTCGTCCATCCCAGTTATTATCCCCAGTAAGCAGTCTACAAACCTTTACGGTGGTCTTACAGGTATGAAGGCATCCGTTACGGGTCGGTCACTAGTCCGTTTATATCCCTACCGAACCTTATTGGAGCGGGGCTGATGCGTACTTTACGACTCCGGACTCCTATAGTACGTCCACAAAAAGAGTTGCAGTCGTTCTGGATGGCTCACGCTATTAACATTATTTCTGCTTGTGATATTCCAGTGAAACTGCGATATGCAGATATACAATTATTTTTAATTATACATAGATAAGTGAATTATTGTATCTTACTTTAGCGGTGAACGAAAATGTCCTGACAAATACTACACACCTGGGAGTTTTTTTTTTAATATATC
>DWTU01000003.1:0-43026 GCA_018251515.1 Cecropterus confusis | reverse complement strand
GCTTCACCAACCAAGACTGCATTGCCACTTACCATCAGGAGGCACTGTGGTTAAGCATTAACTTATAATAAGTAAAATAATAATAATAATAATAATGTTAGATCAATCGCGGTAACGTAACACACGATATTTGCAAAGACTCGGCAAAGTATGTACGCGCGTTTGTTTCGTTACTTGACGCGCGACTGTTTCGGTTGACATCGGGTAGAGTGTGGGGGAGTGTGGGGTAGATGGGGGAGGGAGGGACGTAGAGCATCGTGTCGCTACTGAATTACCGCAAAACGTCACCGTGTGACCGCGCCTAGACCGCGTTTCTCTTGAACAAAGAATTTAAGTAGACGGTTCGCAACGGCCCCTAAGATTGACACAACATGTGCAATAAGAACAAATGCACTCCACATTCTAATGCATAGTACAATCTTATGATTTTAATGACTGAATGACTTTGATGAATAATATACCAGGTGGTAGAACCAGTGTAGTTCGACCGGGGAATTACCACCGCCACATCCACTTCTAGCGCGAAGCAGTTCTTGCGTTTCGTTAGAAGAATGTGGTTGCCGGCTTACTTATATATGAGGCGACCATCTAAGTCCTCGGAAATAGCAATCGGTGCTCGACTTCAGATAGAACCCCTGTTCTATACGAAGTTGTATACAGATGTCCATGGGCAGAAGTAACCACTAACATCACCTTTCAAACACCCGTTAAACTGCTATATAATATCTGAAATTATGTATCCGATTAAATAGAATAGGCTGCAGTTGGTTTTCAGATACAGATCTTAATTTATGATGTAATTGAAGAATTTAAAAACATCAATATTTTTCAAATTCATTGAAATATTAGTACCTTAATGCCTTTATTTTTATTAATGACTTACTATTATTAAATATTAATGGTATATCATTAATAAAATTAATATTACCGATCAAGACCATATCGATAATATTATTCATCGTAGCCTGTGGTGTACTAGCTAAGTCAAAACTAGTAGGTACTTAGTCTCTTTCTTAGTAGGTACTATCCTTACGATCTGTACATCGAAGGTGTACGATCGTACTTTATAGTTCCGATAACTTTATATATTAATAACGGCGACTCCAAGTACATTTGTTGAGTATCCCGTTTATCTCCGAGATATTTTTCTCCTAGCGTAGGCATTCCAACTCTTGGAATATGGTATCGTTGGAATATTTATGTTAGTTATAGACATTAATAAGTATTCTATAATTAAGTACGTATGTTTGTATGTAGTAACGTAGTAAACGGCCAGGCAGAGCGGCCATTTTTATTTAGGATTTGAAATACTTTCATTAATATGAGTAGTTTTCTACATTATCCTTTTTCTGTCACCTGTATCGTGTTTACGTACATGGCGTTTAAAAACGAGTAAAGAACAACATTTACACGAACAATTTTTTTTATTGCCTGCAGTCTTAATTACTGTCCTTGATTGGATATGGCATAATTTTTATAATTTTATATTTACAAAATTAAGTAAAATTACGTATATTACTTTATTTTGAAAGTTATGCTAAAAGGTTTAAACAATTATAAGTAGGTATATAGAATTATAGTTTAAAATTACGGAAGGTTTCAACACCGCTCGCATATGAAAATTTTCATTTAATAATTTTAGATTTACTGCTTAATGATAAGGTAGAACTTAAGTATAATTAACTTTATCTGCCTTTGTCTTTTAAGATATCCATAACGTCACATAATTACTTATAGTCCTAGTACAGTCGTCATAAGTCTAAATGTAAATATAGTCTCAAAAAGGCATAATTTGAGGCTATTAAAATGTTAGCAATGTACATTATCGTCGCCAATTAATGCAGCTAATAATTGTTATGGCATAACGTAGAAGATGCATAGGTTATAGAATAATTAATATATTAAACACTGAGTAGCGACTCAGGCTTTCGACTTTTCTTCCTGTCTTCTTCTTCGTATCAATCTTTGTATCTTGAAATATCTTTTTATTTATTAGTAAACTATATAGCATTACGTATTGTTATAACAGTAGATTTCGTAGCACTGTAGTGGATTTGATAGGAATAGGTTGTGTATAATTTCGTGTTTACATATAATTACAGAATTATGCAGTTAAGTCTATTACTTGATTTTTTTAAAATACCTAGGTCTATGGTAAATCATATTTTTCCCGTCTCAGGTGAAATTATTCACTACATTAAAAATTAAAAATCCGATACCAAGGCGTTGACTTAATTCAATAAAACTTATTGTGCTATGTTTCGTGAATATGCTACATTTGCAAGGAAACACTCTATGAGTAGTCCTGTTTCAGGCTACACAAAAACATGATATAAAAATATATACCGACGTGTTTTAAATGGGACTTCGTTTTACATCTTACTGTAGTTGGATATTTTTAACAACATTGTGATATTCCACAGAAAATTTAATTCTATAGTCGATATAAAATTTTAAATCATCATGTAATATTAAGAGGGTGGTAGAACTTTTGTTGGTTCTACGCCGGAACCACCCCCGCCATACCTATATCCACGTAATAACAACAGTGTTATGCGCTGATGTGTACCGGTTTAAGGGGTGTGGTAAGGGAGACATACTTTTGCGAGGAATTCCATCTTACTCGAGGTGACCGGCTGTCCTTCGGACAAGCAACTTACACATGATTGACTTACGATAGAATCCTTGATTCATATGAATTTGATTATAGATAGCCCTTGGGCGGCAGTGACCTCTTACCATCAGGTGGACTGCATGATCATTCGCTACTTCAGTATAATAGGTTTTTTTAAAGCATACTTCGTTGGCAATAATTAAACTACGCGAACGAATTAGGCTATAGAATTTAACCACCCTGTAACTGTGTAATATTTGGATTGTCGTTTCCAAAAATACCGGATAATCTTGTTAAAATGTAGCATTTAATCACCTGAAACGTGTTTGGTACCATCAAAGCATAGTAAAAAATGGAAATGCATTTAATTCGTAGGCTTATAGTCGGCTCCAATGGAAGGGTCATCTTTGCAACGGTCACATTCGGTTAACGTGATATTTTGGCTTCTGTTCAGCTCCAAAAACTTTGTAGTTTCGGCTGAACTTCGTCATATATTGGGCATCGTCTAATTAGAATCAGTGTATAGATTCAGATACTGGGTATTTGTTATCCTTTTATCACTTTTATTATTATCTCTTATTGATATTTAATTAATGTTATAGTACCTTATATAATCGTAGCAATCTTAATAATCTGCTATCTAAATAAGCATAATAATGTCCTACCATCTTTCTTAGTATTTTTGAATAACAAAAATTCCATTAATTATTGTGTGTCATTTTGAATCTACTCGTATCTTACGGATTATTGCATAATACGTAGGTTTTCTTGTATTATCTTCTGATCTTTTCTTCGTGTGTTAATGTTCTTCTTACTATGAATAATCGATTATAATATATATCGAGTCATAATTAATGTGACCATATTATACCTATTCTATCTACGTTACGCATTTTTATAACACTTGTAACGTGATAATATAACGGAGTGCTGAGCAATATTTAATCGTGTTAGTTGTACGGATCCTGAAGGAGGACTAATATGTACCATATTTTGGTGCGATTGGTCTAGCAAGGTCCAAAATAATAATATTAGCTGTAAGACGCCTTTCTTATTATAAACCAGGCATCACTTCGTCGTTACGAAGTTGATAGAAATAAGCCTAATAATTATAGACGTATTATCTCAGGTCCTAGGTATATTTGCTAATAAAATGGAGTTAATGTTGATGATATTCGTGCTATAGGCCAAGGAGAGGCTTCTTATTGTAATGTAAGGGCTGTCTTGAATTATTACTATTATATTATTACGTGTATTCAAAACTGACGTATGACTTAGACTAAATTATACGCATAATGTTATATAACTTTTAGAAACACTTAAGGATTTGCTTATTCAAAGAAATCCTTAATTATATTCTTATATCTAAATGTTTACATTTCATTAGTAATTCATATATCTTTTGTATAACCGTAATAAGTAGCATTAGAGGATACACTGTAATATCCTTATTACATTTTATAAAATTGTAATCTGTGGCTCATATTTCCCTAGTTAGATGTGCAATGGTGAGAAAAAGTTGTACCTACACCTATATTTTTTTTACCTATTCGAGATTGAATTAATAAATAAGAAAATACAAATCACACTTTCTGAACTTATAGCGTTCTCGATTACGTTTTAAAACACCAAATCAAATTACACCTCTTGTTGGCTATTGACATTAATACAAGCAATTCAATAAAATAACTTCCGCAAACAGCAGATATATAGAAACAGGAAGAACAATGGATATATTCAGGACGCATGACATGACGTAATGAGACGTGATAGCATAGTTATAATAATGCATCGTTATATAATAATAGGAAATAAACCAAAATTTTCAACTTTGCCTAAATTATTATAAAACAAGCTATAACACGAAAAGCACTAATAATAGACCTAATTCAATTGATGATGATTATTAGGCATAATTCACAGTGAATATGCGTTTTTTTGTAAAATGATGACCCGTACCGTGCTATAGGTAAATGGTAGATTTGTAGGTGTTGTGTAAACCCAAGTTTTTGTATTTTGTATCAAAACTCGTAAGTATCTGTAAAAGTATCTTGTAAGTTAAAAAGGTTTAGTTACACACAGTTATCTGTCGGGGAAGGCTCGTTATATGGTTGGAGTCTACCGTCGGTGGCGTGTTTGGGGCTATCGACCACTTTTTTTTGTTACCTTTTCTTCCTACGGCGTAAAGGTGACAAAAAGAAGTGCGGCCACCTTTAATACTCACCTTGAGTATTAAAGGGTTTTTTTTTTGAGCATTTGTTTTTTTTTTAATTTTACTTGAAAATTAATAATCAGTTATGTTTTCATTATTCTATAAGTTATTCGCAATCTCTTACGGTTATTTTTAATTTTCACGTCTTAATTTAATATCCCTTAATTATTTCTCAATTCTACATTCGGCGCATGTTCTGAATTTTAAAAACATAATACGTCGTCTTCCAATGTCTTGATATTTGCCATAAAATAATCGAATTAAAATAAGTTTACACTATTCGCTTTTGAATTCACCAAATTACATATTTTTAAAAACTGTACTTTCCAGATTATTTTGAACAAGCCCGACTTTACCGTTCTTAAAATACAATTCATACATCTACGATATCGATTTACCGAGCGGCTCTTTGGTCCAACTATTAATTATTGAAATATTTTTTTTTTAATCAGTGGTTTCCCAATTAACGTTATTTCTGTGATGTTTGGTATTTCTGTCCTAATTATGATAATTATTGTTTCATTAATTTAGTTTTCTGTCGCTATCTTTGTGTACGCATTAGGTTTTTCCTTGATTGTTTTCTTTAATGAAAATATGTTATTATCATCTTTATTTGGGTCTACAATCGGTGGCGAGTTTGGGGCCACCGACTTCTTCCCTCTGATACATTCCCAGACTATTATTCAAGATTCAAAAATTAAAATCAAAATCGCCGTTATGTTCTCTTTGACTATTTAACAAATAACATATAAGCTTTCGAGTGCCTTTCCTCTTTTATTCCGTACGTTTAGATTTTCGGGCCTTGTTTCAAATTATTACATACTTCTTTGAACTTCCTATAAATTTAATTCATGTAACGACTATCAGTCATTTTCTTGGGTTTTATTCCTACCTTTTTCTATAGGAATATCCAATTTAATTTTACTTATGGAATAATTTGATAGACAGTTCACAGCGTTTTATATTACATTAATGCAGATACACTTCGCATCTTAGAGTCATATGTACCTACATCAGCGTAATATAGTTATTCTTAAGTGGCACTTTGGCATATTAATCCATAAGTTGGGAAAATATTTAGTCCATAAATCGTTCAAGTTCTCTAATATGTAGATTAGATTTTGGCAATAATTCTTTATAGTGGGATTTAAGGTAGACTTATCGTCGTTCTACTGTTACTTATTTCTATCTTAGAACCATGCTTTCAAAACTGTTCTAATGTGAAACGTATGGTAAGGCACAAAGTCCAAATGGGGCTTTGCAATCTAATCTTCTGGAGCAACAATTCATTTCTTACCGTCATTTGAAAAGTCCAGTTCTCTTTGGTGTCCATCAATTATGTCCATAAAATTTCATAATGTCAAGAAAAGATGAAAAATGTTTTTTTAATGAAATTGCTGGAAAGGATGGCAAAATGGCAGGAATGGTGGGGGGTTAGGGGTCACCGTTAGTTTCTTTGGTGCATAGGAATGACCGGGGCTTAGAAGGAAAAATGGCGATCGAGATATTATTTCTTTGATATTTTAATTCAGTTATTTTTTGAGATCTTCGGTTTTTTACCCACTGTCTTTTTGTGGCACTTTATTTTAATTTTATACCTTCCTTACAACTATTGAAACTGCTGGGGTAGGCTCGCAACATGGTAGAAATCTATCATCGGTGACAAATCAGTTGTCACCGATGTTGTTTTCACCTGCTTTTAAAGTTACAAGTTTCAGAAAGAAAAAAGACATCTTCATTTGTTTTTTTAAGTAATTTTGAGGCTTTCTATTGTTCTCTTTATTTGACTTTTTGGTAATTGTTCTGAATTTTAAGTCTTTTGTGCTAGACTGATTCGAGACGGAAAATCAGATTGTATTCATCTTTTGTATTTTTCGTTTCTGTTTTATTATTTAAAAGGCCTTCGGGATTTTGTGTTTCTTTGTCTATTTCTCGATTAAAATTCGTTCAAAACTCGTTTAGAATTTTGGGTTTTCATAATTACAGATATATTTATTACTTAAAAGTAATAATATTCTGTTGTGTAAAATTACGTTAATTAAATTATAAAAAAATATATTTTAAATTATACATTATCGAATATATTTACTTAAAGGCATACCCTAAATTATATTGTAAAATTTAATTTAATTTACCGGGGAAGGCTTAAAATATGGTTGAGGCCTACCATCGGTGGCGTGTTTGGGGCCACCGACTTTTTTCTTTTGATACACAATTTATTTTGAGGTTTAGATATGGGTATCAAAAGAAAAAACGTATTTGTTTTGATAGTTTGAAATTCTTTTAAATTTCATCAACATTTTAAGTTTTCTTTATCACAAAGTTAATTTTAATTGTACGATTTTAGATTTAAAAAAGGCTTGTTAAATTTATTTACGAAGGTGGATACTGAGTATTTTTAATCCCAAATTACACGTTATATAATTTGCACGTTAATATATTCCGTCTCGCTTTTGGTCTTCTCTCAGACTTTTCTCATTTTTCTTTACGTACACTTACAGAGCTTTATGTGATTAAAAAATTAACAACTTACTACATTATTTTTAGAACTAGTTGGAACACACACATCAGCAAATACTACGTCATCTGGTTATTAAAGCAATATCCTTTTTTCTGTCTCTTTGTTAACTAATTCATAATTACTAAAGTCACTCGGTGATGTTCAAAAATTGTTCAGGTCCTCTATCGTTGTCACTTTTTTGGAACAACCGATTGCTTTTTCCTGATCAGTTCTGAGTTTTGTCTTTACATATATTTGGTATAACTTATGGTTTCTGAAACGTTTGCTTCGTGCCTTTCTCTTCTGCTCTGTCGTCCTTCTTTTGGTTCCATATTCTATTTATTTGGCGTTAAATTTTACTTTAATTTTATGATTTGGTTGTTAAAGACAAGTGATTTACCCGTAATTCCTTTAGTATTTATTACGTTTAAGCGAAAACCTTCAGTTATGTTACTCGGTTCCATTTCGGTAACTTATTTAACAAACTTATGTGGCGTTGGTTTCTTATATATCAAAGTTTTCGATCGTTGACAGATAGAAAGCCTCTTTCCCTTTTTATTCTATTAAGCCTGAATCATTTATAATTAACAATTTATTTGACGAAAGAGCAACACCCTCAATACTCTTTTCTTTTTTTAACCTTTTACACCTTCGGTTCCATTTCGGTGACTTATTTAACTAAATTTATGTGGCGTTTGTTTCTTTTATTTCATGTTTTACATATTAGGCGTTGTTTTCTAATATATCAAAGTTTTCGATCGTTGACAGATTGAAAGCCTCTTTCCCTTTTTAATCTATTAAGTTTTAATCTTTTACATCTTATATAATTTGAAATGGTGTAAAGATATAGTAAAGGTTGTCGTTCGTATTGGAACCTGGTTTGATCCATCCTTATTCCAGAAGCAGTGAATAAAAACAGGCAAACATCAACACTCAAAACAAATGATGTCCAATGGACAGTTTCATTTATTTTTAGTTTTATACGTTTTTATCTATTTTTGAGATAAAATACCACCATCTACGTTAACACAGTAATGTTTATAGAACTCGAAAAACAACGCAGATTTAGTTCCTTTGTCGATTTATATTTGATTCTAGGGTTTTTTAAATGTCAATTGTCTTACGTTGAACTTAATTATTTAAAAAAATATTTGTTAAAAGTTTGTATTGGAAAAGTCAGGTCAGTCGAAAACATAAATCTTATTTCGTTTCTTATAGTTAGATATCCGAATAGCGTTCCGAAATGCATTCTAAAATTTCAAAAACGCATATTACACCAATACTTGCAAAAACTCGATGTTTACATGTATTATGCTACCAACTTTTCGGACGTAATGACCTAGAGTCTTACGATATTAAATTACCCAGAACATTTTATTGTATTTGATTTGCGCCGGAGAAGGCTCGTCATATGGTTGGAGCCTATCGTCGGTGGCGGGGTAGGGGCCACCGACTTCTTTCTTCTGATACGATTTTCGCCGTTTTACTTCAGTTATATACATTTTATCTATTCTTCTCTTTAGTAAGCGTATCAGAAGAAAGAACGGTTTTTTGTTTTTTTTTTCTTCTTCTCTTCCTCTCTTCCTCTTCCTCTTTTTCTTTTTCGTAAGCTAATTCGTTTTTCCTTATTGACATAAATAAGACAATTGTTTTCTATTACGTTATGGATTATATTGATGAAATTCCACTTCGTTGTTCTTAAAGTATTATCATTGCGATAAAGTATAACTCACGATCTCATATTACCGAGTGGATTTCTATCATCATAGTCGATAAGCGGTCAAGTAATATATTCAACACCAACTGGATAACAGTTGTCAATATTAATTTACTTTCATACAATTTACCCGAATTTATTTTTACATTTCCTGAAGTATATAATTTACTGAGTTGTTTATTTTAGGTTATTTAGATTATGTTACAACTTTATTTAATGACTTTGTTTTAGAACATTTTAACTACTTACTTAACATTACACTAGGGATTATGTTGACGAAGTGCCACTTCGCAGAACTTTTTACCATCTATGGCTTCCAGACCTTACCGAGGAGCATTTTTGCCAACATAATCACTTGTCAGTAATTTCTTTTAAGTTATGTTTGAATCCTATAGTTTTTAATTTAATCTAATTCTTAAGACAAGAATTAGATTAAATTACATTTCAATTTACCTAATATTTCGTTAAAAGTTGGGGCATCCCATGTTTGTCCCAGATTTGTATCATACGTCTTATTACTTCTGTTACCATTCTGTTATATTTTTAGGTCTTACTTTTATTATAATTCATTAAAATACTCACAGAAATTGAAATTGTGTTGGTTACTTTCCAAAGTCTATAATTTATTTGGTTTAATTTAAATTTATTTACCTCTTTTAATAAACGATTTTTTTAATTGAATGAAACTATGTTATATTACGCTAAAGATCATGTCGTCAGAGCACCACTTCGAAAACCAAAATTAATACACTGAAACCTGCCTCATACACCAAGTGGCTATTTGGCAACATGGTTGTTTAAGCAATCACATACAGCTAAATTAGTAATTATACTTTCTCAAAATGGGATTTCATGGGATAATTGCCTTTCCTGATTTGGTCACGTTTTTTTGAATTCGGTATTTTTTTAGGTTCCTCTTTTCCATTTTCTACCGGGGAAGGCTCTCATTCTGGTTGGAGCCTACCGTCGGTGGCGGGTCTGGGGCCACCGACATCTTTCTTCTATGTCTTCTTCTCTTCATAAATTACGTGTAATAGAAGAAAGAACGGATTTTATTCTATGTTGATTGTCTTTTGCGTTCAGGTAATTCTGTGAAAACGTATTCAGGAAATAAGTTGTTTATTATAATTTTTAGAGGTCAGCATCATAAAGACAAGATAACCCCGATTAAAACTGAGTTTATTTTACGTCATTGGCAAAGTTCCCGATAAAAGTGGGATACCTTTAGCGGTTAATTCTGGCTACGGTTGAACCGCTGATGGTTTATCCGACTTTACCAGTTTTTGGATGTGGATGATTTATGTTTTTCTGATATCATTATTGGGTAATTTAATTTAATTTTCCGATTCATTTTTGATTTTTTTTATTGAAAGCAAATTTTGAAAAAGAATTTTTGAAAGGAAATTTTACGCAGAAATATGCGAATTGGAAACAAGGAGGTGATATTGTGGAGTCGTCGTGCATTGAAAGTAAAGCACAGAAACTAAACTAAATTAATAAAGAAAATTATTCTTTAAAACTCACGATACTATTAGAAGTATAACTAAACAAATCCAAAATATTTTTAAGAAAGTAGGGGTAGAAATTAAACAATTGAAAATGCTCCCAAGGGACCTGATTTTGCTAGACGGAATGGAAATCTTGGAAAGTCTTCCAAATCTGGCTTGCCTTAACCGGCCGGCCAGAGAAAATATATAGAACGTAACATTATAAGAACAAATAACAAAAGCTTTTCAATTCATCGTAGACTTTTAATATTACCCACAAAATTAATACATTTTTAGCGATACTTCCTGTGCAAAAAAATCATTGTTCGAAATTCTTAAACACTTTAAAGTTCGATATTTGTAGCACACATGTAACTCGTTCTCATAAAACTATAGCTCTAGGCGGTAATACTAATAAATTAGTAACTAGTGAATTTACATAAATTTTTGAAGATGTATTTTAATAAACCAACAAATCTCAATAAATGATGCATTTGGAAACGTAAAATAGTCGTTATGATATATTGTTCACATCGTTGTCAGTAATGTCTCAAAAGTTACATATACATGATTAAAAGTGAATTTCAATTTTCCTATTTCAGTTACCCAAATTCATGTCTGAAATCAAATTGAGAACTTTCATAAGAAATGTCAAAACTGACGTATTTAGATTGTGTTTAGGTGTTTTCTAAGCGAACTTTATTTCGTTAGTTTGAGTGTGGCTAATCCAAAAAAAAATCTGTCAAAGTAAAAGCAAAATAAGAATTTTTGCTTCAACTAAAGATTACAACTTATTTAATTATACAAAATCCAATTTTGCATTTTTTACTCCTTTTGGATACCGAAAAATTTATAAATCATGTTAGTGGTTAGAGATATTGTGAACATAAAAATTTAGTCCCAGTATTTAAATGGCTTAACAACAATATTTAGAAATAGTTTTAGATTTCAATTATCCAGTATCGAATCATCACGGACTTTGAAGTGTAAGTTAAAAAACGGTTTCGTCCAGCGATAAATTCAAAAATTTCAAACGTTTTGTACGTCTTAAGATTTTGGAAAATAAATAAATCTCGCACTCCAAAAGTAGAAACATTTTTGTATCAGCAATTGGAAGATTATTCATTAGTCTTAGCAATATAGAAGTAGGTAGCACTATGCAACTGAAGAAAGAAATAGCCGTGAGATTCGTTATATCGTTTGCTTATTCTTTCATCCCATTCTTTTGACTTTTAGAACTCTTATTATGATAGCAGGAGCAGAACAAAACATCAGTTAATTCTGGAACGTGTCGGGAAAAAATTGGAATATTTGTTCTCCTTCTTGACTACTCTTTTTGATCTTTGGAATCAAATATAGAAAAAATACTTTGAATGCAATATTCGCTTCAAAAGTTATATTTACTTGATTACTTTGATTGTATCTCTACAAAAACTTGTCCAAGATTTAGGAGTGTTGAAACCAATTTATAGGCACAGAATGTGTGGAGTATTGATTACACCTGGAACCCAAAAGCAGCGTTAAAATTTTACGTAAGCAGGGGTACGGTAGGGTTGAATATGATGGGCTTGTTATTAATTTTACTGCCAATAGTTACACGGTAGACCTTTTTATGAAATAAAATTTAAATATCAAGAAATTTTAAGAAAACATTGACAATAAATAAACTACAGACTCAATCGATGTAATACAATGTTTCAGTTTAATTTCCCGAAGAGTACTATAGGCCTATAAAAAGGACAAATCAAACGACATAAAAATCCGGATTGTTCGTTTTATTGACAGGCAGTTATTTACATCAACTCATATTAAAGAAACTGAATGCATTGTTTTGTTTTGAGATGGGAGTGGGGTTCATTTTCCTCTTCGAAAATGAGGGTGAGGTTGGAAAACACGGAAATAGCTTACGTAATATTAGAACGCTGGAGGTGGGAGGACTGTTAGCTTCCAAATAATAATCTGTTAGTACATGGATTTCTTTCCCAATTTAGATTATTCAATATCAGAATAAGTAAAGTAATAGTAATAGTCTCGGATAATATTCAATCATTATCAGGTATTGTTTATTTATAAAGAAAAATACTTGAAGAAACAAGGTTGGACTTTTTATTCGGACTGAAACAGTGTTTATTTTAAACTACTTTTCTAACTGTTGCATAATTATTTCATTGATTTCAAAAATAATAGCATTATGAAAACTATTATACAACTTAACTCGATGCTTTTCTTTTTTGTAAATCGACTTGGACTCAGAAAAATCTTGGATTTACCTTTAGATTCTGCTCGCCTTAGTTGGCCGGCTAGAGTCTATATTTAAAAATTGCTTTGGCGCGGGTCTTTAGACCTTGAGTAGACATTGACCCGGAACAAACTGTATTTAAATTTTCCAGGAAATTATTGAAAATGGTCTTTCTTGCCAAAGGGTCTACACTGTACATCCACCTATATAATATCACATTGATCCGAAAATAAAAACTATCAAATTCAGTGTTTCGGCACTTCAAGCCAAAAGTGTAGTTTAGCCAAATCGTTAATTTCTCGTCAATTGCATCCAAAGTAATAACTAAAACTTCGTGCTTAACTACGAATTTTGAGTACAGATTAGACCTTGAAAGACCAAAGGCAGTGGCAAACGTATAGTACGTGTAATATTTAGTATCAATATTTTACGTAGCGTCGTAGTTTCACGTTAGTCAGTCGAGAAATTTATCGTACAGTATCTAATAAGACGTTTTAATACTATTAATCTAGCCTCGTATTTAAACTCGTATAAACTGTAATGCGTTTTCGGCCTACTATGGCATCATTATCACTAACTAGGAAACGGTTGTCAAAAGTAGTATTATCAAATAAGTAAGTTTTTAACAATTGAAATTGTAGAAATATGTGTTTCATCACAACCGATGTATTTTACAATTAAGCAAAAATTCAACCTGAATTATTAAGTTTATTTATCACCGTGACGGATATTATAAATTATTGTAGTTGGTAGTTTGCTTCAGGCTTGCTTCAAGCTATATTTAAAATCAAGGCAGAGATTAGTTTTTTTTATTATAATTGTAAGAAAGTAACAGTAAAATTCTTCAACCTTATATTTCTCACATATAGCTTAATTTTTCATATTTATTAATCCAAATTACCTACAATTTTACCATTCAACCAATTTGATCTCGGAATTCCTTGAATGACTATTCCTTTTCACATTTTATGTCAATATTTATGGTCTTCAGGTTCTTTGAAATGAATCTTCTATTTTTACCTCATGTTTGTCTACGATAGAATAAGCTTTTATATTAAATGGCTTTTACATATTAGAGACCTCTTTCCATTTGGCACATGTAGCGATATCAGTTTTAACCGATAATTCGGTGTTAAGTGTTGTAAAATTGAAACTTGAACTGGTAAATTCAGTTAACTGCATAAAGTTAATGATGGAGATCCGTTGTACGCTTTTAAATAAAATGTCTAGTTGAGGTTTGATATAATCATAAGAAAAAATAATTAAAAAATCTATTATTATAAATCCAAAATAATGACTCATAGACGATTTCTGGTTTTTGGTGTTCTGATGTGATATATACACTGTGGTTTACTTTCCTGTAAAATAAAGTGAAATTTTAAACTTCCATTTAAAATAGTAACATAGCTTAACCCACTGACCGTTTCAATTAACCAAAATTTTAACCGGGGAGGGTTCAATACAGCGGACGGAACTCACCGTAAGCGGCGGGGCGGGGCCGCTACCTTTCTCTTTGCACTTTTTCTTCATACCGGAAGGATATTAAGAAAAAGAGCAAGGGGAAGGCGGTTTTATTTTTCTTCTGCCATATAGTTTATTTATTTTGTGTATGTTTAATTTCGTCAGAGGAGATCGTTCATTGACCATCGGCCTTGCAATCAACTGTCAGAAGAGACCACACCGTAGTCATAGTGTCGCGTTGCCGTGGCGTTGCAAATCGCTGATTAGTTGCCGGCCGATGTTGCGTCTCGGTGACCGAACCGATCAAAATTGACTACACATCTGGTTCTGTATATTCGTCAGTTGATTAAATTCTTTAGGCATTAAAGCCTCCCTCTTGGATAAATTAAAATTATTTGGTATTTAAAACTATTTACCTATCGTTTATTCGTATTCAGTGTCATTAAGGCTTACTTGACATTTTGTTGAGTTCATATTTCATTGATACGTTATACGTCGTTCTGTATGTCATTGATTTTTTGTAATATTTTAAATTATCTTTTTCTTATTAGATGTAAGAGCCAGCTAAGACAGACATGGTATGACTGCCTTAGCTGGTTGGTGTCGTCACACCCGCAATAATGCAAATAGTAGTATTAAAGAGGTCTTTTAGTCGTAAGTTTAATATAGTAAGGTTCTGCCAGTTCTCTCGTGAAAGTACATGCATCCTAAATAATACCGAACATACTTTGGTATTACGGACATTTTACCAACACAACGTGGAATAACTTTGGTATAGCTGTAACGTATTCGCGTATCTATACTAGTAGAAATAATCCAAGAAATTGTTGGTAAATTCACGGAAGAACGGTATGGTAATACCAAATCAAAACAGTAATAAAGATGGAGTATTCTAAATTTATTCTAAGTTACCATAGACGTTGCATTCCACGTCTCTGTATTTAGAAATATGTACATTATAACGTAATGTATCTAAGGGGGTTAATTCAGTAGTGTAACTCAGTCTCGGGCCGACGCCCTGCAAGCCATGGCGGTGAGACGAGTTTAAGTTACGGTAGGATTATAATTAAGTTAAGGCGAAACGAAAATATACGCCATGAAACACATAGTATATAACTTGCTTCACTCGTTTCAAGGAAAGCATTCTGTCTTAACAGCAGTATAGTAGCAGTAGTTATGTACATTATAACATGAAAATCGATTTAATACTGACGAGACTAAGAAAGTAGGCTAACACTATCTCGGTCTTTGCCCTTACAGGCAGAGCGCCGAAACGGGTTTAGATTACATTAAGAAAGTAATGATTATTATTTATAGTTTTTAATATGGTATTACTTGAATCTTCTTATAAATTCTCACTTAAACTATGATGGATTTAAAATTTGAACATTAAAGACAATCCAAAAATTATCCAAAATTAAACGTTACATATACATAATGATTAAGACACTTTCAAATTATATAGTTTAGAAAAAATACTCTTGAAACACACTCTGGATGTTACGATAGATTTTATTAGCTGTATGATTTGTATATGGTGCTTTGCTGTATTTTTGTGTCACTCAATAATGTAAATGGCAAACTATATTATTAAAATTTAATATTTTTGCGCACTGAACATTCGATTATTTTTCAATTTTGAGGCTTTGAAAATCTTTAAACTTATAAATCGGGTTGGTTTACACTTTTCGCTCCTAATATTTATAATTTGTAAGCGCAGTTATTTTAAATCTACGGGTGGTAGAACTCTTAGTGGTTCGACTCCGGAAGCACCACCGCCATACCTATTTCTGCCCAATATCAGCGGTGTTATGCACTGCAGTATTCGGGTCTGAAGGGTGTGGTAAGGGAGATATACTTAACAGAGGCGTTCCAACTTAGTCCTCAAGGGTAGCAACACATCTGTAGTTAACCTCAGCTAAGACTGATCTTAGCTGGGGTTGATTACAGATATCAGCGGCAGTATCCACTTACCATCAGGTGGTCCGTACGCTGGTTTGCTACTCGCTATTACATTTATTATTTTACATCTGCTCTACGTTCATTTTAGGACCCTATTTTGCTATCTTTCTTTAAATCTATCTTAAATAGTTATAAGTAAGTAAAGCTGTATCATATATAACACCGAAGTGTAAAGAAGATGGATTAACTTTTACGAGTGTAGTAACCAACTTGGGAAGGTTGCGTGTATCGTCGTTCAATATGGAAATAAATAACTGATGTAATATATAGGGAAGGTAATTTAATCTTTCGTTTGATTTCGCGATGTCCGGACTCGTGGTGAGTGTCTCCCACGAAAGTATCCGTAGACTCCCATGCGAAACCCTACACCGGTGCCGGGGTGACGTCACCGGCTTTATACTCTGCCCTGTTGCTCGTCCGCGGATACGAGTGCTTGCATTTGTACATTTTACACAAGTAACATAGCAGTGGATAATGCGCGTCCTTATTTCGTCGATATTGATAGGTAGGAAGTAAGTAAGGGAATACTGGTAGCGCGACACAGCCGAGTTGCAGCTTATGCGCAACGTTATTAGGTTTGTAAACTGGTATCCCTGAGTAGCTGTAAATATTAGTGTTTTTTATTATCATCCAATTATGTTCGCAATTCACATCATTCATATTTGTATGATATTCCATTCATACGTGTAGCAAATAATGTATCCTACTCTATGCTTGTTTACAGTATTCTTCTGTCTTCTTGATTGGACAATGTACTTAATTTTTTATCAGATTCTCGATCTACTATACTAGGTGATAAGTATATTTTTGTATTAATTAATTTGTATTTAAGACAATCTTTCCACGTGGTATATAGTATGTAATGTGTTATATATCTTATGGGAAGATGTACTCAATGTAGTTCTAGTTTGTTCTGGTAAATTTTTTGTCAAACTTCAAAATTACTATAAACTAAAAATTTACTATTATTATTACTTTTAAAAGCCAACCCGACAAAAGCTTCCCTCTTAAAATTATCTGAAAGTTTTTTTTTTAATATGAGCACAAAAATGTAATAAAGTGAGGATTATGCCTCACTTTATTACATTTACATTTCTTAATTTCATTTCTATTTACATTTTTCTGTGCCTTTCGCTATCGCCACTCTCCTTCCCTATCCTCATGGTAAAATTTCGAGCTCATGTCGAAAAAAACATAAATTGATATCCTATTGATTTTTTAGTAATTTTGGCATAATTTATTATTTATTGGTGTGAACCAAAAATACCCCATTTATTTGCAAAAACCCTTCATGTGTAACATGTTTAAGTTTTTTTAGTATGCAGTATGATATACGTATTCGTTTATACTTTTCAAGAATTTTCAAACGTCATATTCCTTTAAATTACAACACACGAGCTGCAGCCTGTTTGAATAACATACATATCTGTGTGTGTTATTGAATTAGGTTGAAGACGCACAATTTACCCAATGAACTTACAAATATTCTTCTAAAAACACACTTTTACTTCTCATCTCTATACTTCTTAAAAATCAGGGAGGGTTCGTAATGAACAGGTGCATTATCATCTTATACCTTGGAGGTAATACACATGCAAGTTGATACTTCGCTGCACATTTCAGTACGAGGTGCTTGCGAGTGATCCAAAATAAGTATTTACGTAGGTAAACGTACCACAACTACCTCCAGGTTGGAACTCACCACCAGTGGCGGGGGGGGGCCACTGGTCGTATCCCCTGCTTGATCATGTTGCCCCATGTGTACAAATAAAATCAGGCAGAGGATAATGTGATTTTGATTCGTTTTTTGATTCTAACATTTCAAATCTTTCATAGTAATTGTCACAATTTTCGCCTTCTCTTCTTATATCATCATCTCAATCCTTCTGGATTATACTTCACGTAACTGGTCACTTCACTGTATTTGACAAACCCGATTTAGGAATTGGGTAATCACGTCTAATCAAGTTTACAATAAGTAAAATCTAAATTAATATGCGGACAGTGAAGGAAGTTACTGATATATCTATGGAATGTACTGTAATAACTGCGTAACTAGGTCAGTTAAAATCGGAAAATGCTACTTAAGATAAGTAAGGAATCTTGTAAATATAGACAAAATGCAAGAATGAAAAGCGAAACCGAATATGTAGGATAATAGGTATATGAACTCAATTGTTCCTTAGACTTAGATTTTTCTCCTTAACCTTGCTACTTTGTGGTAGGCAAGAAGTAAGAAAGTGAATTGTATTTCACTTTATAAACTATCTATGTGTAGAGTTTATTCGTAAAACTATCTGTAAGTTGCATGCAAAGATAATTGGCTTATTTAGAGCATAATAAGCTCATATGATATCGTTATACCGATCGTTTCTCAGGTTTTAAGGTGTTGAAATATTCTACAGGAATATTTTCATCAAGTTTCCCTGAGAAATTGAATTAGTAATAAGTAACGTCTCTAAGACCCTTTTCGGGCTCTAAAGGTTATCGTCAGCATTTTTACTCAACTCTCTCAAGAATATAGAATAAGATTCGTTTGAAAATAATCGTATTGCTTGTTAATATTATGAGATTGCTATAGCATATGAGGTTACGTGCATTACTCAATATAGTTTTAATTGTATTTGAACAGATTATTCATAGACTTTCGTAGGAATACTTCTATCGAAGATCGTATGTGTTGGTAATAATTAGTTAAGGTCAAATGCGCGTCGATTTAATGCGCACGCGAACTCGAACGCGTTTATAATAATCTAATATAATCTAATCTAATATATCGTTATACAATTTCACTTTTACATAATAATCTTTAATAAGCAGTATTCTTGTATCATCGTTCTTTCATACGACCATAATAGTAATAAGCTTTTGTAAAATTATTTAGCCCAAAAACGATTTTGAAAAACCAATGTACGAACATTGTTTTTTTTTACGCAGAATTCAACAGTAGGTTCGCAAAAAAATTCAATATCCTTTGTTATGTATTTTAAAAAGGATTTGTTAATATATCGTAATTTAATAAATTGAAGTATTTCTTTTTATTAGTATATCTTAATCGGTTTTGATATCTAACGTTGTATAATAATAGATATAAAAATGATACCAAACAAAAAATAATGTAGTTTTGAAGACTTTTGATGTTATTCCGAAATCTCGATTAGCAATTAATATGACTATGTGAGCAAATCGAAGAATGTCGTAAACGGGCATTTATAAAAATTCGCAAAATAATATTTCGATACGAAGTGTTTGCGAATTCCACGAGCCGAGGAGAAAGCAACTAGGCCAAGTACAGTAAGTATTTGTACAAGTTGGCCAAAGCTTATTCCCCAATTTCCGAATTTCACAAGTAAATTGATGTAATTTGTAATATTGACAGACATAAATATCCGTGAGATTTGCTTCACAGAACGTAAAAATAATTTTACTCGAGATATTTCGCGAACAATTGTTCTGCAATGAGACCCCAGTCGGGCCATATTCTTAGGGTATTATTAGGATTTTTAACGTACATACATAAATAGTTTTGTAACACTTTATGATCTTGCTTGCAGTTATGTACATGCAAACAATCAACACTGCATTACTTAATTAACTTTTAAGTGTATTCTTATCAAATTATCTCTTATGAATAAATCAATAGTTTTAGGATTTATAAACAACTTATTGGAAGTAATGCTTATGGCGTTAGAAAGGAGGGTCAAAAATACCCAGTATGAGAAAGAAAGTTGGCGTATTTAACGCTTAATGGTATGCCGTAACTCATTACTATGAAATTTGACGTAACACTTTAAGTAAAATTAAATAGTCCGTTACCAGAATTAATTTGGCAAAACACTACCTTGCATTTTGAAACACAGTTCCGAAAACAAAAATACATACGTGCATACCTTATATTATGTACGAGATTGACTTATTATTAAAAAAAAATGTGTGATTAATATGTATATGTGTGTGTCGTAATAGGAGAAGGCCGAAGGCGAATTGCCGGACATCAGGAGTGATATAATGGAAATATCTTATTGATTCGGAAATTACACCAATTAAGGATAATAGTGAGGGCTATGAGGGCAAATGCGTAATGAACGAAGGCTCATGGAACGATATAGTCCGACGCACGAGGGTACTTGTGACGTCAGCTATTTTTAATGATTAGACAGCTGTCGCCGACATGTATATATATTTAATTATTGCCGGTTTCATTTGTTGCGGGGAGGGTTTGGCGTACAAAGGTGCATCCATCTGATACCTCGGAGCTAGCAAGCAAACTGAAACTTCACGAGATATCAATTTGAAGTGTTTGTGTGGTCCAAGAACCGCGACGAGCGATTACCACAAAGGTAACTGACTCGGCTATCTCTAGATGGTTGAAACCCACCACCGGTGGCGGGGAGGGGCCACCGGTCTTGTTCGCTGCCTTGTTATATTACCACATGTAATAAAGCAGAGAACAATGCGTTTTCGTTCAATTATTTCCATAGCTCGTGTTAAGTCAAATTTTGTAGTAATTGTCGGAATTTAGAACTTTTACTTTCTGCTCTCGTAACATTTCTATTCTTAAGTATCGGCTATATAACCTCTTCGAAGTCGATTGGATCTCTTAGGATACGCTATAACTGGTTCTATTTAAACGAATTCCTAAATTCCAAAATAGAAGAGAGACTTTAATAACTGTCCATATGTACCTAATTCCAAACAAGGCGAAAATATACCTAGTAAAAGCAGTAAGTGCACTAAACCGATACGAAACACCCGGTTCGACAGCTATAATCATACTGAAAATGAAAAAAGATTAAAAATTACGAATACATCAACAAATGTCACAAAACTTTGCCAAAAAACAAGTCATTGCTTCTGTCAATAACTGTGAGTTGATAATATACTGGCTATTTTGCAAAAGGGTATGAGGGTATGAAGTGGGTATGATGATTCGGAAAAATGAACCAGTTATACATAGATTTGGCGTATAATAAGTAAAAAAACCTGTAAATATACAAACATGAACCTGAACGCGCGTAGCAATCGTTAATAAGCATAGTATAACTAAACAGTTTAACCCCACAAGGGTTATGTATAGGTGAGGGAGGTGGTTATGTAGGTGTAAAGAAATAGATTTCTGTCTTTCCAAGAACAAAATTTATATAACATTACTCACTTATTAAATTACTTGAATAATTTTGTTTTATTAGCAATTAAGAATGGGTATTCACCGCTGTCTGTATACAGTTAAAGGCTCTTACTGCCAGTCTACTGTTAGTAGGCTGTAGTTATTGTAT
Organism: Cecropterus confusis; assembly: GCA_018251515.1. Lineage (NCBI taxonomy): Eukaryota > Metazoa > Arthropoda > Insecta > Lepidoptera > Hesperiidae > Cecropterus > Cecropterus confusis. The sequence continues at coordinate 21,558 of DWTU01000003.1, read as the reverse complement.
ATTTTGCTAGTATATTAATTACGCTAATTGCATATCAATTTATTTTATAAGTCATAAATTTGTGTTAAATTCAAATATTCTATGTGAGGAACTAAATGAAAAAAGGTAAGAAAATTTACTTAATAAGTTCAGTAGTTAGTTAGAAATAGTATTTTTTGTTTAAATGTACTGAAATTGTATACTTCGACAGTTTCGCTTAATAGAATTATGTGGATTTCAATCTGATTAACATTTGACTCATCCACCGAGTGAATCATTCGCTTTTATTTGAACATAACTCTATCCCAGCTAAGCTACCACGCATAAATTATTTTTAGAATAGGTTATGCTCATTAAATCTACATTTTATATACGTTTCTCACTTGTCAAATTCCACTTTATATTATAGCTGGTTATAACTCAGTCGGTGTTCTTGGAAAGCAGCATTTAAGTACACTTTAGGACTGTTTTTGGTGTGTAAAAATGAAATTTATGCAAAATTAAAGTAAAATTATCATGCTGAGGCGAAATCGGAAGTTTTGGCATGTTTTGCGATATGCATTTTTCATTTCAAATGCGAAAAACGTGTTCTGGTGCAGGTAAAGCGTAATAATTCATCATATGTCTTTCGTACTAAATATGAAGAGTACTACGACGACGACTATCAAAGACGATGTTAAATTCTAAGCAAGAGAAGTAAGCACAAGTTTAATTCAGATATACGTATAGTTTAAGAATAATTGTTAGTGTGCAAAACAAAAAATAAATAAAAAAAATATAAAAATTTAAAAATATACAAAAAAAATACAAAATAAAAAAATACCAAAAATAATAGGTTAAGTGTTCTAGTTTAAGGATGCCGTTCTGTATATTTTTTAATTAGGATTTGGTTCTCTAGGTTATTTATTATTGAATATGTCATGATATTTGTATTTTTTATATGAATATCTACAAAAGTCAATTTTATTTGAAGATTTACTAATTACCATCATAAGGTACAATTTCAAAATGTCGTATCAACACGTTGTACCATGCTCGTGACGGGTGTCTTTATGATTATTTTAGGGCTATCACTCCAATAAAATCAGTGGGTACCAATCATTTAAAAACGCGGGAGAGTTACAACCAAGTCTTATCCTGTCTTTATTAGAGACATTTGACACCTTAGCCCTAACTGTCATAAAGGCAGTTAAATAGTTTACACTATTTAACTGCCACATTTACACGAGAGTCCACTAGAGTGGGTATTGTGAAATTCGCACACAAAATCATTCAGCATTGATAACAATATTGACATTGACTTTGGCATTATCACTGCCTAATTGTCACATCTAATTTGACACCCTATTCTTATTATTTTTGTATAATTAAATAAATTTTAAAATATTTCGTGAGAAGCAATTTAGTTAAGTACAATAAATTAGTTAATTCGGCAGGACATCGATACTATACTTTAAGAATAGAATTCGTTTTAATTTTTTTGTGATATTTGTTTAATGATTATAGTTTTCGTTTTGCTTAACGGTCGATGTTATAAATGAAAAGTGTTGTGGAAAACTTGGACCGTGTAAAACTATGGTATCGTGTGGTCTACATGGCCAATTGCTGATTCATCTCCATCAAAAAGAAAACTAAAAGAACTTAAGCCATAGAGTAGCGTATAACACGGTAACTTCTAATGAGAGAGAATATATGTAAGAAGTATACAGATTCATTATAGGTCATAAAACTCCAGCAACGTAATATCGGTCCAAGTGTTCGTATCGAATTGTATGAATATATCAATGTATCTGGATCACATTAACACCATGGAATTAATGGATTTTGAATATGGGAATATGTAGCGTCGACCGTTAGGATAAATTACTAATTATATTATTTTAAGGTTTCATTTATTTACCTTGAAGTGCTTAATAAGTTTAGTATAGTTATAATCTATTAATAAGAGTCCTATATACATAATTTAAGGACGCAAAAAGATGTTACGTCGAAAAGTCAACTAATAAAATTGTAAGAATAAGATTACGAACAGACGCTATGATAGCGCTTCGTTTATCTGAGGTAGTTTATAGATTAGATTAGTAGGGGCCGACTTATTTCATGGTTATCGGTAGGCGGCGCGACGAATCAAACAGATCGACATTTTAGGTACTATTAAAGACCCAGTACCGATTTAAGAAATCATTAGAATGGCGATAATTATGACTAGTGACTGAATTTGCTAGAGGAAATCTTAGAGAGTACTCGCTTAGCCACTTCAGTCATAGTTATCTCCATCGACTAAAACTCAGAGGCAATTAACGCACTTACTCTTTAATCCAAACATCATAATTTGTCGATCAACTCGCTACTCTCTACAGTTTTCATAGTTTTGTTCATATCGTCCTGTTTTGCAAATAATTCAGTTGTATGCCCCTTTTCTACTTTAAGTTCTATTTTACTTCGCATATCTTCGTCGGTTCTATCTTTCTTGAACGAACCATTTGTCTTCCTTTCGTCGGTTACATTAATTATATTCGATAATCTAGAAAAAACACTGAGCACGTTTCAACCAAAGATCAAATTTAAGTTAACGTTACAAAATCCTCTGTTTACTACGAACGAGGGAACAGCAAATCTACCGTCTTCCTACATGTGGAACGTTTCTTCCGTAATTTAATGCTAAATACTTTCCGAATTCCGAATACACTCACGGTTTCAGTACCGGTTTCATAAATGACTTTAGTACCTGACATGCATAGGACAATTTAGTATAATTATTGTCAGGAATGCTAAATAGCAAGGACCATCGCTAATTTATGAATCGCTGAACTGATTGTATTCCTGTGGATTAGGGTAATGACGAGCATTCTGACCATCTTGAGTCCTGCGTACTGAGCAGGACATTACCCCCTTCTCTGGAGGGGCAGTGAACATTAAGGTAATCCTTGGACATGAACATCTTTGTCCCAGGAACCGCTGGGTGGGTGGGGAAGGTAGAGTGCATTCCTCTTACAGTCATCTTCTAAGAGGTGATAGCACTCCTGAGTGCAAGTTCAGTATCCAAATCAAGCACGAATTCGGAAAGAAGCTTGCTGCTTGTTAAAATTATTTTCCAAAAGCCTATTTCGATTAGCTTATTCTGTTGGAGTGTTGTGGTATGCTAATTTGATTCGCCGACCATTGAATGACGGTCGTGAGCAATCTGGATCAAACCGTCCGTCTGTCGGCACTTTCTTAACAGATAAAAAGAAATGGCGGAATTAGAACTCGAATAGCAGCCATTAGTTGGACATAGATTTGCGGTTATTTTCACGGTTATCTGATTACTTTTTTAGGTAAACGATATGTTGCATATTGCGTTAGGTTACAGTTAGTAAGCACCTTCTCTATTCTTATTTTAGGTAAGTTCAAGTTTTCACCGATTCAGCTTCTCACTTTAAATTATTTTTTAACGTGATATATTTTATAAGCTTTTTAGTGAACCGCGAAGCATTAGGTTAACTTACTAATTTTTTAACACGATTGCTGATTTTAATCATTGATATAATAGTAGTAATCCAAGAAATTATCTTCGCGCCATGGTCAGGTTGAAACTAGCATAGGAGAATAAGGCACCCAAACTGTAAATTAAGCTAAGTAGGTTTAGATTAGGTTACATTGATAAAATAATGTCGCTATGTATATATGTTTTCAAGTAAGATCACGTCTTTTATTAATTATAAGTGTACATTGAAATGAAGTAAAACAACAAAAAGTTGGAATTAGCAATAATGCATGGAGAGTAAGGTTAGATTAAACCTGCTCCATTAGTTTGTAAATCTAAATAAGTAGCAACTGCGTTTGCAAATAGCGAGTAATTCTATAAGTACTGGCAAGTTCAAAAGCTTTTATTTATAGAACGTTCAAGGACGGTCGTAATACTTATAATTAAATACTATACTAACGTAAGCGAAAAGTATTCTATTAATCATAGTTCATAATAATCACGATGTGCACTTAGCGTCTTTGTAAATGCAAAGAAAAAGTTTAAATTAACGAACGATGAATCTACAGTCTTCCGACTAATTTTAATTGACGTAAATATCAAATTAGGCTCCCAATACGAATTCAAAAAATCTTCAGTCTTCCGAATAATCGCAATAACAATTAGAGCGTATATTTTCTTACCAATATCGTGTTATTTTAATTTAAAATGGTACTTCCACATTTCAGTAGTGGTTATGTAACATCTTTAAACTCGCATGGTTTTTCAGATAATCTACAAAGAAATACAACACCTTGTAGAAAATGACACTGCTTCTAATGTTTGTTTGGTAAACGGAATAACATCTTCCGAATTTGCAAATACAAGAAACTTGTGAGGTATTTTTAATTCTTGTTAATTTTGTTAATAATTATTTTAATTCACTATTATTTTTATATATTTAGTAAAAAATCCGTCGCTTACTTAGTAGACTGAGGCACTGGTCACTTCCGTTTTGTGAAAGTGAGCTATGCCCGTTTACGACTACACCTCAAAAACTCGCTGAACTTAACCCCTGAAGACCGGTACATCGTAAGGATGGGTTCCAAGCCCGGAGGCCTTGACTTACGATGGAGCAGGCTGTTTAGGCGGGAATGACCCGATTTTAATCAAACAATTATATTTGAGTTTTTTTTAATTCAAAAATTGGCTATTTCAATTGTCTGAGTTGAAAAAAATAAATATATATACTAATTTGTCCCTGTATCAGTAATTGATTGTGCCACATGTACTTTAATTACTCAGTACCAGTCAGTCTACAGTACAATTCACTGAAAATTCATGCCAGTTTAAAGAGTTTAATTAGTTCGTAATGTTTTTTTGGAATACATTTTTTTTACAGATCCGATGCAATTATTTTGGAAGACCCTTTAAGTTGCGGTTCTCGTTATAATATTTCCTCCAACCGAGGTGAGCTGCATGTAGTCGTTTTAGGCCTCGGAAGGCAACATCTGATACCAATCTCAGATACACTATTTGTGATTATGATTCTATGTGAACGGAATTGGCCACGTTACATCTAAAGTCGACTACATGCTTGTCGGCCGGCTACTTATATTACTAACAATAAGACTATGAATACACTAAACACGCACGCATAAATAATCTAAACTAAATATAAGAATATTATATGTCTAACCTAAGTCTAACCATAAGTAATCTAAGTATAAGTAATGATACTGCCGTTGGTTAATATTCTCCTTGCTTTTCTAGGTTTAAGTATTAGGTCAAAAACTTTCGTAACTAATGACATTGAATATTGTTTGCAACTTCATGTTCTTGTATATTCAATTCAACTTTAACTCATCTCTTCTTACTCGCCTTGGTTTAATTCCTTCCAATACTTTCCTGATACAAACTTCATCAAATAAACTGTTACGGTTTATAAAGGTGGTAGAGCCTAGTGCACGGGCTCGTCTGGGGAAGTACCACCGTCACTTGTAGTCCGAAATAGTTCACTGTTTCGTTTCAACACATGTGATAGCCAGGCCTTAAGTGCATACGAGGAGTTCCAACTGTCCTCACAGCCACGGTATTGTACTCGGGCTTTAGTAAAGACTCGTTATGTAACACAGCTGTCATTTTAAATCAATTCCCATCCCATTTATAATCAACCAAACGTAACATAACATTAATATACCGTCGCTGTCTCGAAATTTTCCATCATATTGTTAAAACTGGGATAGCAAATTGTTACCGAAAATTGCATATACATCGAACCTTTGTGCTATTATTTGTCAAACATCCACAGGAAGACATTTTACTATATATTTGTACATTGAAGTTGTAACGGTTTCAGTGTATCACGAAAGCTTTGAATTAGGGGGTAAATTATATCGGACTATATTTAATTATAAAATGTTTATGGGTTGGTGAAATAGTTTAATGCGAGATTTTTTCATCTTTGTCTGCATTTTCTATAAAATGAACCTTCGCTAGCGAAAAAATTGTATTAGTTTGTAAGTTTAAGATCTTAGAAATAAGGTGTTACCCACCGGGTGTCAGTCTCTGGTCGTAATTTTTGGAGCCTTGTGTGTTGTATTTTCATGACGTGGATGGTTCTTCACCAACCCACTGTTACAGCAAGCTGCCTTAGCGAGAGATTGTTATGATCCTTGCTTGTTAGTTAGGTGTTAAGTTTTTCATACCATGTAAGATCTACCTGGAATGGACCGTAAAACCGGCGTAGGGACGTGACGACCCCATCGCCCGCCGTCGAACCGCTTCAGTGATCAGTTACTGCAGTGGTTCGATTGGCGCAGTCAGTCTGCACCCTTTGTCCTAAAAGCGAACACCGTGCTCATGACAAGCTCACCAAGGGTGCAAAGGCCCGTTTGTGCTTATGGCTATTTGAACCATTTGCGTTAATAAGGCCCGACTGTTCCAATGGCCTTCCATTACCAACAAAACGCAAATGTCCGCTCGTACGTCATCCAAAAATAACGAACAGCCTCTCTCCCAACTGTTCGTTTTTTTGAAAACGGTCTTCCTGCGAACCTTATAATAGATCCATGGTGTTACTGCGTTAAATTCTAATTCAATAGTTCTGAAAATATATTTTTGTATTGTTAAAATATAAGTTAGGGCTCAAATCAACGGTGACTGGTGCGGCGATTACAATAGTAATCTTGGGCATTCACCTCGCTTCGACTCCCGGTTGACATCGCGTTTGCCTCGATGAAATCTTTAATTCATCGATTCTTTCGTTACAAATACAACTAACCACACGTAGTGTTGCGTGCGCAAGACTCTAATGTTTCGCCGCAAAAAGTTGTCGTAGATTATGGGCCTTAGTGTTAGATATAAAGCATTTTATTCGTTAACAAACTGGGAAACATTGAGAAAGAAAGTAGAGGAATGTGAGAAAGCAGACAGCATTTATCGTAGTAGAATCGACCTAACCTGAAAAGACCGTTATGATGAAGAGTCACGTTAAAACATCTTTTACGCTTCCGTCCATCCGTCGGTTATTTCATCTCGCTGATAATGGACGAGAGAAGTCTAGACCATCTTTTGTTTTTATCAGAATATGCCGATTCTATTGTAATAAATGGTTGGAGTAACCAACTTGCGAATAGGAGTCGTTTAATTTTGCGAAATTTTGATGTAATTTCAGTTACAATTACATAGGTACTGGTAGTGTTTCGTTCCACTTAAAATTATGTTACGATTATATCATTTTTATGCTTGTCTTTATGGTCGCCTTAGAGCAACATCTCACCGGGATGCAATGATGAAATCGCCGATAACATTACAAAATAATGAACATAGAAATACATGTCGCCAAACCGTTGCCATGCGTGTGAGGTATCATGTATTTCTATGAGAATCGTTTATTTTGTATATGTACCGACGATGACACTATGGCGTCCCAGTCACGTCCCAGTGAGATATATCTCTCCTTTATCTGTATTAACAAAGATGTTAAAAATTACCATTATGTTAAGTGAAATGTATATTTTTTTAAAATACAACAAACCGAAAAATTAAAAAAAAATCGTAAAAGTATGATCAAAAAGAACAAAAATAAACGTCAATAAATGTTGTGGATAAAAATCAATTAAAATCAATACAAAAAAAGCTAAAAAATTATAAAACTATTAAAAAAAAAGAAAAAAATCAGAAAATCCAAAAATAATTACTTTCGGTCTTTGCAAAATTATGTTTTTCCCGCATTTTAACATCTACCTCCGACGTCAAGCCGTCACCTCGATAGGGTGATGGTAAAGTGACATAGCCCTATTTCCAATAGTATCGACAATGCTCTGGTCAAAGCGTGGTCTTTTTTATACTTTTTTATAAAAATTTTGCCACTGCCACTCATGTACTTGATCCCAAGTGGGGTTTAAGTCTTGAGATTCACCTACATGCTACCTCCGCGCTCCGCGACTTGAAGTACCTGTAAAGTCCATGAGTTGTCTTAGAGTCTTGTGTTACTATATTAAAGGGCTGCCTTATGAACGACGGAAACATCCAGGAGGGAGGTTTTATTATGCATTTTAGAATATAAGGGTAGCAAACGAGCAAGCGGCCCACCTGATAGTAAGTAGCTGCTGCCGCCTTTGGGGGTTTCTGTAATCATGAAGATCGGCCAAGATCGGCGTTCGAATCAACTATGTTTCGATCGCCGACCTTGGCCTTATAATGTAAAAACTAGTTTTGTAAGTATGTTAGTGATATATAATGTAAGTGTCTCATCTTACATTACCTGGAATTATCTATTAGATGGCCTACTTGCTCGATTGCAATGTTTGATGTTGTTGTTTAATTGAAACATATTCTAAAAACAAGGTCTTAGTATTAGTATTAGTTAGAATAGGAACAACTTCAACGCCCAGATAAGTGAAAGTGTAATAAGCTCTCCAATCCGTCAAAGTAAATATTATAAAATGATTCTGTCACCTTAAAATCGTTTCGGTCTGTTCTAAAAACTGCATTCTAATAAGATTCCGGAGCATCAATCCATACCCGGGATTACCTTCGAGCATCTACATATTACAACCGCCATCATGTCGTAATTGTTCAGTTGGTCGAAGTCCAAAGTTAACACCTACACGATGAAAAGAATGGATTAAACATTATATTTACTAAGACGATTGTTAATCGGGGAGGGTTCAATTAAAACGGTTGGGGCCCACCGTGAGCGGCGAGGCGGGGCCGCTCACTCTTTACGTTGCTTTGTTGTTTTCCAAATAACAAAGCAATGTAAAGGCGATTTAGGTTAGTGTAGCAGCTCCATCGCAACTTGTTCATTTCTCTTCCTTTATTCTCAACTGTCTTCTATACCTGTTGTGTTTTGTTGATAAAATCTAAATTGTCTTCGTTATTTGGGTCTTCCTGTCTTTGGATGTTTGGGTGGTTGCTCGTTATCCGTTAAAGGCGATATGGCTTTATAGTGTTAATTATAAACAGAGTTTATTTGCTACGTTCATGTTTACAAATTGTTTTATGCCATTTGGTAAAATGTCCACTCATCGTCGAGGTATGACGACTAGTATCAGGCACTTAATATGGCTGATATTTGTCGGCTTCCTTGGCACTTTGGCCTTCCACGTGTCCATGACTCATATGGTTACTGTTGAGTTGAAGCCAACCTTACATGCACCGGTGTTTAGACCGACAGAGTGAATAGGGCTCTGGCGTGCCGTGGGTTCCATAAGGCCACTGGGTCTGACATAGCCCAGGATAATCATAATCATGTTGAAATTTCTTGACCAGGTTTCGGTGGACCCTGTTGGTGAGATGCAACTTTGTCTGTTCTGTTTCACTCATAAAAAAATTGGAAATGCTTGATCGTACCATCTTGGAATAAGTACACGAGGACTGGCTCCATCTGGCGATACGTAAATCTACGAGCTTCAAGGCTCCGTACGATTTGATATGTGTACAAAGAGAACTAATAAGTGCATCTTCCGTATCTTGTCAAGTACTACTTACCACATGCCTTATTGTGGATATGTTACTAAATGGAAGCAGCCTTAGATTAGATAACGTAAGGATGTGACGACCCTTACGCCTGGTGAAGCAGTTTCAGCGAAGAAGCGAGCGCTAAAGTTGCTACACCAGAAATGTTATCTCCTGTGCTATACTTATGTTGCATAGGATTATCAAAGACGATCTACTTAAATAGTTGAAAGAAAGGTCCGTTTGTTCAGTTGACCGACAAAACACCCAGTGCCAAATAGTCAGGTTGCACCTATCATGGTTTTCTCGCAATCACGATAAGGCGTAATGTCACCCACTGACTTTTGAACACGTTGCAACTATACGACCCGTCTGTGCTTATGGTCGAAGGGGTGTAATGGATTCAACAGCTTATCAAGTCAACCTCACCTGCTCGTGGTGCACCCTGCTGATTAACTAACGAGGCTCTGGCGCTATGGTCAGTCTAGTCACTAGATCTGACGCGAATGACTATACATAGATCAACTCCCGCTACATCATGAGCGTGCTATTTTGGGAATCTTGAAAGAGGTGTTTTGTCGATTGGTAGCGGGGTTTAACTTAACGGATACAAAGTTTAACGAATTAGTAACGGCTTAAATTTTGTATCAGTTATGTCATATTTCTCCTTACTCTAAAAACGATTGAAATAAAAAAAACAGGTACTACGCAATGCTTCTATGAACTATATAAACTGACTTGTTGAACACTTTTCGTAATATTTGAATAAAAATTAATAGTAAAAATAAAAAAAAATCTAAAAATAATCTAAATAAACTAAAAATTGTAAAATGAAAAACCCAAAAAAAACGAATAACTGAAAAATGGCAAAAAAATCGAAATATTATAAATAAAAAAAAATAGCAAAACAGAAAAATCCAAAAAAAATGTATATATAGGTAAGCATAGTTGATAGATTTATTTATAGAATAGGATAGATGTAAGAAAGAGGCAGGTAAAGCTAATTAGTAGAATGGTAATGTAGATATAAGATAGGTTAAGTTAAGGCAATAGATAGATATAAGTTAGGTTAAGTTAAGGCAATAGATAGATATAAGTTAGGTTAAGTTAAAGCAATAGATAGATATAAGTTAGGTTAAGTTAAGTCAATAAGAACTTAACAAAACCTGCTTATGTCTAATAATAATTAAATACTATTTGGAGAAAATGGTAATATCATCACGATATCTTTATGAACTAATATCACATTAAATAATTATGAAAACAGTAAAGCCAGAACAAAGGTACATTATTTATTTAATACGTTTTTGGCGATAAATTAAAGTTAAACTGTATATAATATCTTGAAGGTAGTCGAACTGTAAATTTAACATTCCATTATGGAGATTCCTCAGAATTACTTATTTAGGACTAGTAGTTATATATTACTGCTTATTCTAAAGGCATCTGAAAAACAAGGGTTACTAGGAAAACAGTAGGAACATTAGATTGCGATTGACAAAGATTTGCTATTCTAAACGGACATATGGACCTTATTTATAAAAGACGAACCGGTTTACGTTTAAGTGAAAATATTTAAGTCACAATGTATCGAATATGTGGTGGCGTGACCTATTATCTACCACCGATGTACGGTCGGGCTTACAGATCTCGCCAGATTAGCTCTGTATACAGTTCAACTTCAGTGATACCTCGACTTTCTCAATATAAGAATTCCAGATGCTCATAACATCTGAGACAATTCAGAAATGAAAAGAATGTGATGATTAGTTCAGATAACAAGAAAAGATAAGATGCATATTGATCTTGTTACACTTGCTAACGTGTACGGTCGGTTTGCCTACAATATCTTTATGATAGCACTTATTGGGTATTCCGTAATATGAAAGAAATTTGCTTCCACGGGGATATAATAGGTTTAACAGTAGTATATAAAATAGATAAGTATATATATAAGTCGCCTCAACATGTAAAAGTATTTGAGTAAATTCCGTAAATCGGATTGAGGTTAAGCTTCTCCGTGGAATTAATAATTAGGCATCTAAATATGCCGGTGGCGAATATTTATAAATTAGATAAACATTCTACAATCGAAAAGAAGAGTAGATTCGCCCTGGAATTATAGTTAGTTAACGAGTAGGATAGACGAGTTGAAGAATCTATTTGACTTATTGGCAAATATCCACGCGTCCGTTTAAGTGGTGCTTGGTTCATAGATTGAAAGTCATGATTAGTATCGTCGATAGTTTTGAGTATTGCAGAGCAGTCATACACTTGATTATTACCTAATGATTAAATAAATTTAGGAAATGAAATCGTATCGTACGTGGCCGGAAATGCTTAAGAACACAAATATATGTACAGAAGATCATACAGTAAAGTAGACGATGTCAATCTAACTCAACAAATTTAATATCGGCTACTTGCGTTGCAACAACAAAGTCGCGACAATTCTACGCAATAATTATAAGAAATCATGGATTGTTGTGTTTGCAATATGTACTTAGAAGATTGGAATAACACCTTTGCCCACTTCGTCGTGCTTTTTGTGGATTATGCCAATAAGTTAAAGGAAAAGGAGTAGGCTCTTATTGACAAATGAAGATACCTTTATTAATTGGTAACTATGGCTGCAATAATTGGTTGAACTATTAAGTAAGGATATTATTCAAAATCTATTTTTACACAGTATTTATATATTAAGAATATATTTCACGTTTTGCTGGAGGTCGTCTTCACCGTGAAATGTAGTTTGTAGCATTTAGTATGTGAGTATCACAAATTTACTGATAAAATCTGCATCCGTTTCTGTCCTACTTTCCTGATATATTTCATTTGTCCCATGCCGGTCTGGGAAAGAATGTATCGGCTGCATCACATCCCGTGCATGTCGTAGGAGGCGACTAAGGGAACCGAGGATTTCGAGTTGCGTTATCCAACCAACTGATAATCGCTCGATAGTTACAACTTAACCTCGTTTAATGGCAAACTGACACACCACTGCGGATTTTTACCATCTTGACGGCGCCCTTTACTTTTAAATTTGGCTACTTTTGAACTCTCTTCCCATTTTCAGCTTTAATACCGGTATTCCGAATTCAAATTTGATTTTTATTGTGTCTGTCTTCCATTAAAGTGATATATCCAGTTTAAATATTTTTAAGCTACTGACAAAGACCGCCTTATAACTTCCCATTTGTGTCACTCCTAACCAATTTCTATCTCCACTCCGAATTCGGATATCCACTAAGTAACCAATTTCTATCCACTGTAGTACTTACACCCTACTTGAACTTTCAATTAATTTTCTTGCTTTTGTTTATTTATTTGGGCCTATTTCTTAATTTAAGGTAATGGGTATAAGTAATTAAAATAAACATAGAGATTTTATCAGTAACTTCCTGTGAAATTAAAGATATGTCAGCGAAACCCATTGGTTTAGTCGCTGACGATTACGACCTTGGTAGGCCATTTCAGTGTAGGTGCATATACGTTGAGTAATCGTAAGCTAACGTAATATTTTTCCAAAAACAAAGATAATGTAAAATTATGAAAAAAAATGTAAAATTATAAAAAATAAAAAATAAACACAACAGCTATATATTAAAATATAAGGCATGGTATATGGTAAGGCAATAGCAAGGAGAATATTGATCTTTTAAGATTATTATAGATAAGCATATTTTTTTACATAAACATTATTAGCTATTACACGCAGTATAACGCAACAAAAACGGAAATTAAAACAGTTGGCTACTATTGACTACCCCGGCACATTATGTACCGAACAAAATGCTATATTGGACAAACCACCGCGTTCTTGATAAGAGGAAGGAGAGTAAAATCATCTATAGATATGGGGACTTTGGTCCAGTGAATGTTGGCTGTAGATATGCATGAATGAATGCCAAAACAATTAAGAATTGCCTCAGCTGCTCATTCGAGAGAAATGGAGGATGATAAAAGTGTTAATGTAAGAGGCGCGCGATCTTGTCCTCAAGAAAATAGGTTTAACATCTTTGCATGAACTTAGATCGCTGTGATTGTTTTGGGTGTCATTAACTCATTGAGCCCGGTGGTTTGACCTAGTGCTCTTACTCAGTGTAGCAATTCCTATCATACTTCAAAACATAATCATAATCGACAATCATAGATAAACATAATTGCTTAGGTTAGTATGTATGGAAAACAGTTCATATTCTTTTTACAAGGTACGTCGCATTATTTCAATATAATCTAATATTTTTGTAAACTATCTGAGGAGATTTCGTTCGAAAAATATTTGGGAGAATTATATTTATTTCTTAAGATTAATGTATTTAAAATTATGATTCACTCTGAAAAAACTACCCCGGTTTCAATACCTTTTAAACGAAGACGCCTTGTCACTGCCAAGCTTAGAATATTACTCTTCTAGCTTTTAAGTACTTTTATTGAATCACTGCGATAATTACGATCTTATAAATATGCTCCCATTTCCGTACTTAAAATATTATGTCATCTTACGGTATCACAATTGCAGGGTAACAAGCATAGAAAAGGAAATGCTTGTTAAATGTTTTTACAGCACGATAGATGAGAGATCGGGAAATCTAAAAATATTGGCTTAATTTTCCTTTTTACCTTAAATTTCCACTCATCCAAAGCCATCAAATCCAGTCATCATACTATTCTTAAACCAGAAGGCCTTAATCTACCGAATCACTTACTACACAATTGCGCAATATGATGTTACTTCCATTAACAAATAAGACACGTTAATTAGTAAATAAAAAACTTCAGAATAACGACCTATAAGACGTATTTAGAAACATAAGTTAGTATTGATAAGTCTTAGTTTTACGGAGGTCGCGCAGTCAAGTTTAAAGAAGGATTTTCTTTTTGTTAAATATAAAGCGTTTGTATTATAATTCTCCTTATTTGAATTAAGTGTTTTGGTATCGTTTTTTTTTTTTGTAATGTTTGCATTAATGGGCTTTATTTTTAAAGCATTGTTTTAAATGTTTGGACTACTTAATTCGAGTTTCTTTTTTATATATTTTATTTTGTTCTTTTGGAGGGCAAAGGCATGTATGGTGAAATATTAGTATAGGTTTAGAGATAAATAACTAATAATAGGTCCCCAAGGCGTTTATGGAAACGATTCAATTGAAATAGTTGAAAAAATATCCAAAATTAGACTTAAGCAACATATAAATTGTATTAATTTAAGGCTCGCACGACAACTTTCTTCATTATTTTAAGTAGGTAATATATAATAGATTATAGAGGCATGTGCACTGCCCATCAAGAGTACTTCGCGATCTATTTCATTGCATTACACAATTATATATTGGTTCCCAGGAACCAGGAACAGGACGGGAAGGGGTTGCGTTTGCAATTAATGAATATAATGTCCGATACGTTATACTCAGTAAGAACAAACAAGACAGATTTCAGTTGAAGTAAAGTACAGATAATCAAAAAAGGAGGCAATTCTAAAACCACCGACGCCTTATTGTAGAGGAGTTCATGGCTTGCAATTAATTTCTGCATACAAAACATTATATAATGTACGAGTGCTGGAATTAAGTGCAAGTGTATTGTATGGAATAGATCGGAAAAGTGAGAATAATAAATAAAGTTAAGATAAACGATCCTCTTACTTATTAACGTGAATTAGGCTGAAGGTAAAACATTCTACTGTATTGGAATGGACTAAGAAGAGGGCTTTCGGAGAACCACCCTGTGGCTGACCTCAATTAGGACTCCAATCCTACTTGAGGTTGGTTAGAGACGTCCAATCAAAGACGTTGATAACCACGCGGACCGACTACATCTGAAAAAATAAAGAAAATGATGATAAATATTTCTAATCGACATCAAGTAAAGACGAAGAGAAATTGACCGATTGTGCAAATGGATAAAACGTTTTTAATGTCATGATAAGCTAATTTAGAATTATCATGTAAATGAGAAAAATCAGCCTATAAGTAAGAGGACTGTTTTATTCCGGAAATAAATTTCTATAAACTAGCGTGAGTATCCTTGATATGTACATATACCGACAGAAGTGTCGATGAAAACGAAAAAATTATAAGATCTACTTATAAATAATTAAGGAAAGATACGTCTTTATCTGTTTCATCATACGTATAATTCGATGAAACAGATAAAGATGATTTAAGACATCAGTGTGTCTCGTATCCTTAATTATATACGAGACACACTGATGTCTGTAGATTTTAAGATTAGAACAGCTAAGTTTGTACATTAATTCCGACGTAAATGTCGATGCAACACATAAATAAAGGAACTAAATTAGTTAAGGAAAGGAGACACGCTGATGTCCGTAGCTTTTAAGATTAGAGTAGTTTAGGTAAGTATGTACATATACCGACCAATGTGTCGATGAAAAAGATTGCGTTGATGTAACCTAGTTAAGGAAAGAAGACACACTGATGTCAATAGATTTTAAGATTAAGAATTCTAAGAATAGCAACCCACTCATAGTTTATATTTTATGCTTAAATTAGCTTTGATAAGCATGTACATATACGAAAATGTCAACGATAACGAAAAATTGGTACATAGTTAAGGAAAAGAGACACACTGATGTCTGTATATTTAAGGATTAGAGTAGCTTAGATTAATACGCGAATGCCGACATGTGTCGATGAAAACAAGATCAATGATCTATTTATAAGGAAAAGAAGACACTTTGGTGTCTGTATATTTAATGTAGATTAAGTTATTGGATTATCTTGTGCTTACTTCGTAATATCTATACAACTGCCCGGCCAGGGAAACGGTTAAATGATGAATTTAGCTTCGTACTAGGGAAGGGTGTTTGGGTAAACGTCTTCGTTTATTCCATGGCACCAACGTCACGCGGAAACCTAGCGTGGGGTTATGAGAGCGTTTAAAAATCTATAAACTGTAAGACAGACGGTTATAGCTCGATTCGAAAATGGGCGATATCAACGTACAAGTAACTTCTATCTGGGCAAGGAAGGATAAATAATTAGAAAAACATTACAAAACACTTGATATGCACCTGCGTCATCTCGTTTGATAAAAAATCTATTATAGTTTTACAGACATATTATAGTAATGAACTCGTTTGAAATATATGGATGTAACCACCAAATATAACAGCTCGTTTACGCTCTTCATTATTTATGTACGAAAGACATTGAAAATATTTAACACTACATATAAGATATATAACAGAGAGCTGTTATATATCACACATAAAGTGTTGCCTATCTGCAATCTACGAATTATTCGAATATCTGAAATTCTAGAAACGAAAATAACTGAGGCACATATTTTATGTACCTTAGTAATAACTAATTTATATGTATCTGTGACAAAGTCAGTTCCATTCAGAGTTGGCCTTGGCTACGAATTCTTATTATCTCACCAACTATTTAATATTAATATTTAATACTTTATGACTATCATTAAAAAGTAACACTCATTTAAATTCTGTTGTAGGGTCAAAATTTGATATTAATTTCTGTTAGTATAGGTATTTCATCGATAACAAACTCATCGACTTTGTTTAAAAAACTTCGTACTCCATGTTCGTGAATATCACACATTTTTTGTTAAGCATTTATTTATCTTCGACTTTTTATCACGTCATTCATATAAATGTCTTTAATTAAATCGATTTCGTCTCGACTTGATGTAGTGTTAAGAAAATGAACACTATTTTTGGTAAAGAGTAGGCTGAACACCCTGTCGCTCTATTTTGATGACTATTTACGGAATTTTCGGAAAATAAATAGTTACATCACTCGTTTTTGGTCCTTGAGTGGTAATGTTGGGATTGTAAACAATCTTTTTTAATTATAATATGCTTGGTACTGTATCGATATATCGATGTACGATAATGATGACCTAGCAGAATATAATGTATTCTGTATTTGTATCGACTATTATATTTAGACTGTAATTGATATGTACCTTTTAATTGCTATTTATTGGGCTGTGTTATAATGTGGAGATTGAATTTCCATCGTAGGGAAATAAGGCAAGGTATTTGATGAGATGGATTTATGATATTATTTCTTAGATTGTAAGTACTTTACTAATTTGGGAGGTATGAAGATAGGATTTCTGGCACGATGTATCTTCTGAGAACGGTTATACTTTCTGGTTCGAACTTGTTATCTAACTAAACAACTTTTTATCGAATGTTTCAGGACGATGTAATTTAAAATGTAATGATTTGTCTAAAATTTATTTTGTAAACTTGTGATGGTATTATAAAATTTGTGATGATTTTTGTTATTTCCATCGAAGTATCTACGACCTTTTAAGCTCTATTTGAAATAAAATCTGTTGAATTACAAATCATGTTATCTCTATTAATGATAATGTGTATCAATGAGCCCTAACTAACTTTAAATATGTTTAGAAGTTGGTAAGCGTAGATTACAAAAATATTATAACAACTAGAAAAGTTGGATGAAATGTTGTCATTGGAAATTACAAAAAGTAATACAAAAAGAACTTAAATTATATAATTGAACATTATTTGAAAGAAAACGATTTTGGAAATAAAAGGGTAATTAATTTATTAAATACTAGTTATAACGAGGAAGTCAGTGACGCATAATATGAGCTACGTTAACGTAAAAGCATTTTATACGGTTGAAGAATTGATAATATTTCGGAGTATATTTGGATTACCTGTCTTTATTAAATGCGTCACAGGCTTTCTTTTAAATTCAAGTAAAAATCACTTTAAATGGAAACAGTTGCGGCAAAATGTATTATTTACTTGTTCATGTAAATCAATATGTCATTTTAAAATAATGTGAATACTTCGGACTGTATATGTGGCAAATTTCAACCATTGTTAATGATTTATGAAATTTGTAGATTGTACAAATAAATGTACGGTCAATTGGGCTGAATTATAAATCGGATAGTACATAGAAAATCCTGTCGTGTGAACATTTATTGAGAAAAAAATATCAAAAACCAGTGAAGATCCGTTGAAGAACCTCAATAGGATCTCACTGTGAACACTTCAGGGTTTTCTATTATTCGAAAATTAATAGTTTGAATATCTGATTGTATCTTTGAGCCGATTGATTTTAGAAATTCTGCAGCTTAACTTTTACAGCTGCAAAATCAGTAACAAAATAAATATTCAAATGGTAATCATTTGGCAAATTTCAATTTTTAGTGATGTATGAAATTTATGGATTGTAAAAATAACAATATTGTATTTGGTCAATTGGACTGAATTACAAATCGAATAGCACATAGAAAATCCTGTTGTGTGAATATTAATTGAAAAAAAAAACAAAACCAGTGAAGTTTTCATTGAAGTATCTCAATGGAATCTCACTGTGACGCTTCAGGGTTTTCTATTATTTGAAAATTCATCATTTGTAAATCCGATTGTATTTCGACCGGATGAATTCTAGAATATCTGCCGCGACTTGTACTTAAAACAGTTTCTTAATTATCAGAATCCGAATCAAAATTGTATTCATGTCTTGATGTTAGATGACAATGTGTAATATCTTATGTGTCATGAATAAAAAAATGTAGCTCATTCTGTTGTTTGATTCTACCCCAATAACACAATTAGCTTTTACTTTGAAAATAACATAAATATACACACAAGTACACATTCACAAAATAGCAGCCTCCAATGAAGGAATGGTATTACTAAAGGTGGTAGAACTCTTTGTAGTTTGACTCCAACGCCACAAGCATTCATATATATTCACAGCAGTGTTAACCGCTGTTTTGGTTTATGGTAAAAGAGACATACTTATTTGAGGTTGGTCACAGGTGTCTTAGAGCAGCAGTGGCCAGTTACCATCAGGTGGAATGCATGCTCATTTAACACTTTTATAATACAAAAACATATATTCTAAAGTTCTAATACTATATCAATTAAAGAATATAAGAAAATATATTAATCACGTTAATTACATAATTCTTGATCTTTATGAAGAATACGATTAATACATTAACTATATAGCACTAAAACCCTATGGGATGTTTTGGGTTCGAATCCCATTATGCGAATTGCTTCGAAAGGAACAAACCAATAGCTTATTTATATATAATATACTCTACATGAATTATTTTCAGTATTCCGCTACAAATAATTTGAAATAAGATCTGAAAAACATATTATATTATTAAAAATACAATGTACAATACTTGAACCAATGATAATGGCAATTTTCATATTTAATTAGTAATATCTGAGGCTACTAAATTGAAATACACAGATTCCTATATACGAAATACGTAAAAATAATTTAAAGAGAGATAATGGCTTACAAGTAGAAAATAAAAACTAGAAATTAATTATAGCGTCAACCCATTATTGTCCCTCTGCTGGACACGGTTCTTCTCTCAGATTGAGAGAGTTTAATCTTGTTTCGATGTTGATTGATCGCTAGCCGAGTTTTTTTAAGTAAATCATAAATAGAATCATAATTTCAAACTGAAAGAAATGCAAAAATACGTTACGAAAACATTTGTAGCTGCTGCAACTAGATGGCGCTGTAGCCCTTTCTGAATCACGCTAACGATATTACTACGTAGCTTGTAAAAGAGCCAGTTTATGCGAAATAAGATGTCCTAATCCGGGCTGCAGTGATTAATCAATCCAATTTTTAATTATTATTATTATTAAGTAACAATTCTGCCGTGTTTAAATTGCACACACACTTTTTTGACTACTTGTTTTAGTTATCACACTATGTACCTTTACTATGAATAAGGTCTGCTTAGTAAAACTCTAAGTCAGTATATAATTCACTTTAATGACACAACAACACACTGTACAAACTTATTTTTTGCACGAGTTACTTATTAATGTAACTGTAAATTAATCCTCCACGATTAAAGATTATTTTAAGATAAAATATTAATTATTCAATATCACACAGATTACATATTACATTACACGGTTTGAAACCTAAGTAATTACTATAAATTAACTGATTTCGGTCAATATAGGCAAGTTACTCGTATTATGATACTCGTTTTAATACAATTTACAAAGGTACATATCTGTGCAGGATTATAATTATTAAAATAAAGTCAGCATTGTAAGTAATTGTGTCTAGATTGTTCGAAAGTCTTTATTTTGGACTATTATTAACATGTTCCATACTAACATTTTTAATACTAAGGATATATTTGGTAATGAAAACTATAATATATGTTGAAATTATGCAAGTAATTATTATAATTCATTAATATAAAATAACACATTAAATATAATTACTATTTCCAATTAAATTAAAACGAAAACTATTCGTAGTAAGCGACATTATTATTTAGTTAATACAAATAAATACAAAAATAATTTATTAGGCTACACTTGGAATATTTATCTACACCTTAATCTTCTGGGGTTATTTAGAGCTATGGGTGGCAGCAGCGATTAACCATCAGGTCGACTGCATGCTCATTAGCAACTTGAATTTTATATAACAATAAAAGTCATGAAAATATTTTAAAGATTCTGCCCGTACATTCGATCCTAACTTACATTAGAAATAGCTTATAAGCACATGAATATAAACATATACATAGACGTCCACACCAGATTTAGATGTTACCAGGCCGAGAATCGAAGCAGGAGCTCCAGCGCGGCACACCGGCATGACGACAAACCACTCCACAAGCTCGTCACACTAGTCAGTGATAAGTATAGAAGATTAGACGGCTAATTTTTAAATAGTATATAACAGATATTAAACTGACTTAAGTTCCTCATTGCAGAATGCTCTAATTACAGAATGAAAATTTGTAATTTTTTCTTTATCAGACTGAAGTTTCAAACGAGCGTGCAGTCCCCCTGATGTTAAGTGGTTTGTTTGGTTTATCTATAAGTGAATTCATATAGAATAGGGATACTATCTGAAGTCGGTCACAGATGCATTGCTACTTTCAAGGACTAAGATGGTCGTATAATATACCTATAAGTGATCCGTCAACTACACATTTCCACCGAAACGCAAGAACTGCTTCACGTTAGAAACTAGTGTGGCCGTGGTACTTCTCCGGTCGAACTACACTGGTTCTACCACCTGGTAGTTATAAATCTATACATATAATAAAACTGTAGAAGACTTCAATTCTGTACATTGAATAAAAACTAAATAAAATACCTCCAGGCATTTTCAGATAAGTAA
>DWTU01000002.1:0-43142 GCA_018251515.1 Cecropterus confusis | reverse complement strand
ACTATGTATTATTTAATTATTGTTACAGATAATTTGTATTTACTATTTTTAGAAAATATATTACTTTTAATATCACTCTTTTTCGTTGATGAGGTGCAGTGCTGTCATCTAGTGAAATTATTTAACAAAATAAAAAGAAATTTGGCCCCACGACTCATAGATGGCACCACTATATTAGGATACATTTTGTTCTCAAATTTGTATAGTAGTTTCATTCCCATCATAGATAATACACTATATACTGGTATAGATACGCAACACTAAGTATTTATTTCTTTGGTAATGTACCCCACGAGCGCTAGATGGCATTAGTTCGTTACTTTTATTTACTTACATCCTCAATAGATGGCGCTTTAATTTAATAAATCATTTACCATAAAATAAAAATATTTCATAAATTCGCTTTTCTAAATTTTGAATTCAAAAACAAAACTTAATTAATAATTTCTAATATTGACAAAAAACACGTGGCATTTTTATTTACAATTCGTCATTTGAGATTTCAATAAATCATTGTGCATAAAACACTAATAACAATATTTCATAAATTCTTTTGACGAAATTTAATTTTAATGACAATTAAATTCCTAACCTATCTTCCTTTTTCCCTTCCTCTTAATCTTGGAAATTTAAAGTTTTAGATTTGTATAAATATAAACAAGATTTATAAATTAGTTCGCCAAAGAAGTTTCACTTCTGACATGTGTACTTTGTACGCACGCATGTTTTTTTTTGTATTTAGGAAGAATAATACATTATTTTTATGAATTACTAAACGTTTCAACTTTATGATCGTCGATTAAAATGAAGTGGTATTTTTTTGTCACATGCGGTACGTCATCGCATCACAGTTTACTTTATGCAAGCTTCCGAACAGTAATCAACAAACCAATTGGTTGATTTCCCAAAAGAGGTTGTGTATTTGACCTCTATATAAATATTCACTAAACTTTACGTAGCAATATCTTAACTAATGAATATCTAAGTCTGTATCTGTCAAAATCTGACTGCATCCGCGTGCGATTCTGGCCCAAATGCCTGTCACTCGCTTCGTATATTTTGGATATTTTCATGTTATGTAAGCCATGCACACGCAGTTTTATGCGCATGCGCATGCAACGGGTTAATTGAAACATACGAAGGAGACACGCATGTGGATTATATCTGCGTGACAAGATAGACACCCATGCCCACACTCGTGTCTCGCATGCGTGCTGCCTGCGTTCTATAGTTTCATACGCACACGCGCGAATTAATTCACATGTGCGGGTGGTACAAGCATGCAGATGTAAACAGGAAAATGGCCCTAATTTGGCGTGTAAATTACAGAACTGCATTTCGTAGAAATCCATACATATACCAACATGTGTCCTTTTTATATTTGCAGATCGGCTGTTCTATCATAAGTGGGCTCTGTTAACGGACCCGGATGATGTTGCATCTGGGCCCAAGGGCTACCTGAAGTGTGACATCAGCGTGACCGGGAAGGGCGACCCTATCAAGATACCGCCTAAGAGCGACAGAGACGAGGATGATATCGAAGCGTAAGTATTTTCTCATTTTATAACACTTTGGGCTTCTTTCACAATGTCTGACCAATGTTATCGTCAGATTACTTAATTTAACGGTTTGTTTGACCCTCAAAGTATGTAGTTCTTAAAAACTAGCGAACAATCCTTCGAATAACTCAATAAACAATATCGAATATATGAATGCCACGAACACATTAGAAAGTATTGCCTGGTGCAATATTTAACGAGAAATAAACAATATCGAATATATAAATGCCACGAACACATTAGAAAGTATTGCCTGGTGCAATATTTAACGAGAATTTAGACTATTAACATTCTTAAAAATATTAAAACAAAAAACCCGACTGCTTTAAACTATTTTTTTGTTCATAATGATACATTTAATTTGGGATTAAATTTTTCCCCATTTGCAGGCGCCATGTGCATGTCACTTTCCAAACTGAGACAATTCAAATGAAATGTCATACGTGATAATCCGTCAAGCCGTTTGTACAGCCCAAGCGCGTGCCTAAGAAATGGACATACATACAAACATACGCTCAAACACTAATACCCTCTTTCTGACGCAGTCGCGTAAAAATAAGGATATTCTATGTTCGGCTGCATGTAATTTTAGCGTCTGTATTCAAGCGAAACGTTTTTAAATAAATACCTACTGTCCATTGTGCGTTCGTGAGATTCGTTGATTTATTTGTCTTTTGAAAATGTTTTAAACGCCTGTACTTATTACATTAACTCCACGTAGCTTATTAAGTACTTAACGTGGACTTTATCTAATAGGAAGCGTTGATATATAAAAAATAAACTCGTAAGAGGCTTACAGTTTCTTTTAAAACTTAGAACAGTTTAACGGCAAGGAAAGAAATATTTCTTCACTTCTCCAGTATTAGTGACTCAAAGGAACTTTCTATTACTTTGTTACGAACTTAGAATCGTATATATGTAGTTGCGACTTCATTGATGTCATGTGAAAGGCACAAACTTTTAATAGCATTTACTGTATGAATGGCCAGAACTTTTACCAGCATGAATCCATTTTCTCTTAAGTAGCTTTATACTTTTAACAGTTGTACACAATCAACGTTGTTTAACCATTTTGAATAACTGACTTTGAGGCTTTGCAAGCAATCGGTCATCAAAATTCAAACTTCTTAAAATTAGATCAATATTTGCGCCTACGAAAAATGAAATGATCAATTTAATTGAATACTTACTATTTTAAGTTACTCCGAATTTACTTTGCTTCCAAATCTACAGTGTTGAGCTGAAATTATGAAAATAAGCTAACGCCTTGGATCCCGCTAACGGAGCTGAAGGATTTCAATAATCCTTGTGATTCGGGTCGAAAACTATTTGGGTCGCTTGCCGTATGTTGTTATTGTTTCATTCCTGCTTTAGCTGTAGGATACCTTTTATTATGCCCTTCCTAATGATATAGTTACATTATAGAGACGATAGCTTATTTGAAATTACAAATATTCCTTTGTTTGCTAAAGGCCTTATGGCAGTAACATCTAGTAAGTATGTGGAAAAAAATTAATCATAATAAATCCTTATCTATACATATAATAAAATTGTAGAAGAGTTCAATTCTATACAATGAATGAAAACTAAGAAAAAATAGGCCTAGGGAATTCCATACAAGTAACACAAGCCAAAAAAAGCATTTTGAATTTCCTGTATGTCTGTCTGCCTGTTCTTTAATTCAAAAACTACTGGACGGATTTTGATGAAACTTTTTTTTTTGTTCTAAAGCTATGAGTCCTCGGCAACATATAGGCTATAATTTACTTTGATTTTTGTCTGTTTGTTTGTTATTCGGCTTTCACATAAAAACTGCTGGACAGGCGTAAGCGTTGTCTTGCCATATAGTAACTGGAATATCGGTTATAGAGTTTAGAGGCAGCGCCATCTTTTGACTACCTGTGAATTATATAGTAGATTATATAGTAGAGAGACTGATAATTTTAGAGGTTTCTATGTGATGACGTATATAATCACATTTTATTGCATTTTCTTTGCCAACGCTGGCTAAACCCTACGAGATGGATAAAAATATTGTGTATTTTTCGTATATTTTTTAGTTCAAAAACTTTAACGCATTATTTAATTTGGCGCTACGAATTTCGCCGGGTCAAATAGTTATGTATAAGACATAAATGTTATAGAATACATAGCAGTAAGGAAGCGACTATGTGAAATATATTAAAGAAAACGAAACATCATAAAAATTCTTACGTAAGAGTGAAAAAGTATTGCATGTAAAGCGCATGTATGTACAGTGAAACGACATATTACTGACACAAAAGCTGATGTTGTGAAGGACTAATATAGTGATATATACTATTCAAATTAGTGTTTACGCCAAACGAATTCCACGTAGAACAAGGGTTCTATATACCTACCTCCTCCTCCTGAGTGGAAGTGCTGCTTGCACCACCTTTCATTTACCTAGTACTTAAATTACTTAACAAATGTACTGTGCATCTAAACGGTGTACTATACTCTTATATATACGTGAATATGTACCACACAAAAGAACTTTTCCAATACCGTTCATGTTATCTATTATTGCGAATACTGGAATTTGTGGGACCGCAGCCTCGTGGGACGTCTTCCGGAAAACAATTTTCCTTTTTCCGAGTGTTAATATTTCTTTCTCACGTATTATTCATATGAATATACTTCCTTTACGTTAAATTTTATGTGCTTGGACGGGTTGACACACAAAGTAACGTAAACATTTGTAAAATTCCGTTCCTATAAAAATACTATTCATTTCTTGGACTTGTTTTCTGGGTTAAATAAGCAGGAAGAGAAATTGAATGAATATATAAATTCTTTACTACGTTATCAATGCAATGTGCATGCGATACTAATGCTAAATCTGAGGACTAATTTAAAACGCTTAGATTAGATCTCTGTCTTGAAAAATACCCTTAAAACCTACCCAGCACTTAGGTAAAAATGTATAATAAGTAGGTATAATAGAGTTCAATAGAAAGTTGCACAAATGTGAAATGAAGTTTTAAATTTGCAGAAACCTGCTCCTACCAGACGGTATAACGATCGAGCGGCAGAGAACCCGATTCATTGTAAAAATATACAAGGCAGATGGCCTGCCGAAGATGAACTACTCTCTGCTCGCCAACGTGAAGCGAGCGTTCACTGGCGAAACCCAAGATTTGGTAGACCCCTACGTGCAAGTTAGCTTCGCGGGAATGACGGTATGTACTCTTCCTGGATTCTGCCCCGCTTTTAATACTCTACTGCTGGACATGGGCACTCATCACAGTATTAAAGCAAGTCTGAAGTGTACTTGATGGGTTCCACGACAACGAATGCTCCTATGCGGATGTGTAGAGGGTAACATGTGCCGTGTGGTGTCGGTTCTAAAAAGTGCCACGCCCCTGTCTCCCCGTGGATGTCATAGGAGGCGAGCTAAAGCAAATCGTCTTCGCAGCAGCGTCTTCCTGTATTACGTCAACACTCACTTAGGTAAGGTGGGTATTGGGGAGAACATTAGTAGAGGGCCATATCTAGCAGCATCGAAAAGGCTGATGGGTGAACAAGTACTGGTGGTCAGGACGGCAATTATAAACTTTAAAGCCTCTAATTAATCTTAATTTATATGTAGTTACAACACTGACCAACGCGGCTGCTTCACATGCCCGCCGCGAATGCAATTTGTCACTAGCAGACACAAATGTTAATCACGGCAGCTTTGGTGTTGTTTTGATTTTAAATTTTCCCATAGGGAGCGACGTCTGTTAAGAAGAACTGCTACAACCCAGTGTGGAACGAGCAGATCACATTCACTGAGATGTTGCCGCCCCTCTGCCAGCGTATCAAGATTCAGCTAAGAGACAACGCACCGGTGCAACCCAACATCATCGGCACTCATTTCATCGACCTCAAATCTATTTCTAATGACGGTGAAAAAGGTACTTTATGCACTTAGATTGCCCATTAAGGAATATCCTTAAAAACTTAACATCCTTAAAAAACATCTGCATATATTTTGCTTTTATGTACCTAGGTGTGAAATTAAAGGTATGAATTTGATATGATAGGATTATAGTTGTTCAGTTTTTGATAATCATAAATAGATATTATTTTTTAATCGACTTCAAAAAAGGAGGAGGTTCTCAAATCGACTGTATTTTTTTATCATTTCCTAGTTCGTTTAAATATTATTGTATATAACGCAGTCGATTAACGTGCTCTATTAAATTAGCTAATAACTTTGTCAATGTTTTTGGTTAATGCACTTGCCTTTTTTGATCAGGTTTCCTTCCGACTTTTGGTCCTGCGTATATATACCTCTACGGATCCACTCGGGACTACAGTCTCATAGACCAACACTCTAATCTGAACGTTGGAATGGGCGAAGGCGTCTCCTACAGGGCAAGGTAAGTAGACGCCACGTATCAATCTAATTTAAATATTTTTAGTGAATGCTTTTTCGTGTAATAAATTAATATACGAAACCCCTGAAACGCTCTCTAACTTGTCGTCTACAACAGGCAGAGAACATTGTCGTTCTATTTTGGTAGACTCATATTACAGAGGCAACCTTATTTACCTACAATTATTTTACAGGATCATGGTATCGATTCGAACAGAAATCATCGATTCTATCGAATATGCGTCATCGGATGTCGAAGTAGAACCAATCATACCAATAAGCGAGCCTACGTTTGAGAAGCATGAGGAGTTTTTCCTTTTCACGAGCATCTTTGAAGCGAATATGATTGACAAGCGTCTCACCGACAAACAAATACAGTTTGAACTAAGCATTGGTAACGCTGGGAACAATCTTGATGGACCCCGCGAGTCCGTGAAAAAACCTCACGAACTCGCTGCCGACGATCTGAGTAAGCTATATCCGTATAATATATAAAAGTCCCGCGTTGTCTCATCGCATAGTTATAAAATGAAATATTTCGTGAGACCCACAATAGGTGATAATAGAATTATATATGAGTTTTAGAACAATTTAGGTACTCTCTGTTTGGCTGCGAGTTTCAAATTGCAACGTCATGTATTGAATTTAATGAAAACTATCTACTGAATTTAATTTAAAGACTCAAAACTTAATTTATTATTTACTCGTTGTTCCATTAAAATTAATCTATTTTTTCATAAGTTATTACTAGATACTAAAAGGTTTTTTTATCAGGCTGAAAGCGCGAGGCTAAGAAATAAGTGTCTGTGTGCACAATAATAATGATGTGAAATATAAATAAATGTATATTAACTTTTATGTAAAAGGTATTATCCAATACATAAAATTGATATAAACTAAAATTACATAAAATTGATATTATCGAACTCATTTCATAGCCGCGGTACTTTTCAGGCCTCGGATCATCAGAGGTCTTCAAGCGGGTTAACAATATATCTCGATCGTGAACGTCATATAATTTTTATTATTTTTGTTTTAAATAAATAAATAATGCTTTCTACACCTATAGCCCTACGGTAGGATTTTCTCTTGTGTCGTGGGTACCATGGACAAAACACGAATACACAAAGACGAATACACTAACACCCAGACCCAGAACAGAAATCTAAATTCACCATTCAGGTGTCTGTCTGGCCAGGGATCGAACTCGGAACCCACTGCGTATCAGAGCGGTATGGTGACTGCTCCGCCACGCAGATCATCAAATATAATAATGTGTAGCGTTATATATTTCCTGAATATTTGAAATATCTTACTTGAATGAATATTTCCGGAAGTATTGCGCTAAGTCAGTAAATGGAGTGTAAGAAAGTCATTTTCAGAACTTGTTACACTGCCGCGTGTTTAGATTTACGAGTAGAATGCAGAATATCATGTCATATAACAGAAAATTTATATTTAAATAAATACCTTCATTCATTCTTTGTAGATGAGTTGAACGCTGACATTGGTTACTGGCAAAGCGTACCCCCGCCTATGAAAGCAACATCAAGTGACAAAATGTACTACCACTTACCTTACTGGGATAACAAACCATGCATGCACGTGCGTAGCATTTGGCCGGACCATCGCAGGCGCATGTACAATTCTAATTTGATTGCTTCGATCATTGAGAAATTTGTAAGTATTACTTCATGGTATTTTAATAAATTTATATGCCCAGAAAATAAGTAATTTCTTCTTGAGTATAATGGTAATAACGATTTCTACACGCATAGTCCAGATTAGGATCTTTGTCTTTCGTGCCATCGACATAAAATACGCAATCGACGAATACGCAAACACCAAGACCCAGAACAGATATTTAAATTCATCGTTCAGATATCTGACTGGCCCGTGGTTGAACCCGGAATCACGCGGGTCATCTCATTTAATTATTAGACAGATATGATAGTTCAAAGACAAAATTATTAAGTAAACAGAACAAAAGTAACAAAACCCTATTTATTTCCAGGAGGAGAACCTATTGGACATTCAAGCGGCTATCGGCATGGATAGTGGCCCGGATAACAATACTATCGCCGCTTTGAAATCGACTTTGGAGTCTGTCAGTGAGTCTTGCGCGGGCTATGTACGTCACATGACCGATGCACCTCCTATAGGCAATACCAAGTTGGATCGTGAGAGACAAAAGATGTGTCTCTACGAAATTGTAAGTTCAAGAACTAATATGCTTTATTATACATCACGAAGAAAAAATCTGATAAGCATTTTGAACAAAGTACCTTCTGACGTTGAGGAGCGCCTATATACATACATTTTTTACTTAACACTGCTGTTATTAGGCCGAATTAGGTGTGTAAGTAGTGCCTTCGGTATCGAACTACAACGGTTCCTTCCTTTAAAATTCAGTGTCACATGAGATTTCCTACTTAATCTTCAGAACTTATACGACATTGACTATATAAGAAAACGCTGCAGATTCATTTCGATATCAGGTTAAAACAGGTCATTTCATGTTACTAACACAAGTAAACCTTACAGGAGCAAATTGGTGCTAACACCAGAGCTTTGAAAGCTTTGGTAACTAGAAATTCCATCAAGGAACGCCTACGTACGGCGTATTCTTATTTGAACAAACTGAAGCAAATGTGTGAAGACGTAAGTATATTTATGCTCCCTTATAAACAGCTATATTTATGCCTATTTTTCGCGTAAGATATTAGAATCATTTCAATAACAACAAAAATCTCTATCTGGAAAATATTTACTGGATGGATGTTTACATTAATAATTTACTCATGGATATTAAGATACATTTATGCCATACAAACATAACATAATATTCAGAAAAAAAAAATTGTTTCTTATATAATTTCAAGGAATACTTTATGAACTTTAATGCGGAACACAAATTATACTATACACAAGTACCTTGTTTTTGCCACCTGTAGCTGCGATTTTTCCCGTTCACAAACAACCAGGCACAGAACAGAAATCTGAATTTGTTATTCAGATATCTGTCTGGTCGAGGGTCAAGCCCGAAACTCTATATACAATTATACTGATACTTTACAGGCGCAACACGCTCTCCCTGATATCTTCATCTGGATGATCAGTAACGGTAAACGCTTAGCCTACCATCGAATCCCGGCGAGAGACATTATCTTCTCTGAGGTCCCCGACGAGGCTGGCAGATTCTGTGGCAAGATGCAAACTGTTTTCTTGAGGGTAAGCATTTTCTGAAAAAATCTATATATTAAAATAACTACACAATATTAATACACCACTGCGTTATATAGCGGGTCGCTAAATCGTGCGTTTTTCAGTGTATCGCGATAATATAATTATATATCGTTGATTTCGTATTACAATGCCGATTTATCCTTTATTCTTCAAAATACATACAGTGGAGCGAAGGTGATAATTATCAATTTGAGAGTATAATTTTCCCATATAAAATGGTATGTGCCTAGTGATTCTTAAAGTGAATTATTATACGGGCTAATTTTATTGGATACTTATAGATTACCTTAATATGGGAATAGTAGAGTGGTGGTTCATTTTTTAATGTTTTATTACACAGTTGATATAAATGCTACAATAAAATTTAATTAGTAAAGTTACTTATTTGATTGTAACTAAAATATGTCTGTCATGAATAGTCATGATATGTTTTTTTTTTAATTACACTTAAATTATCAATCATTTACAGTGGCCCGGCAAAAAGGCGGCAATGCCAAGCGGGTGGAGCATTCCAGCAAAATTAAACTTGTACGTATGGCTGGGACTTGTTCAAGATAAGAAACATTTTATCGATGGTCTACCACCAGGATACGACGTTGGAACTGAACTCAAAAATGCGGAGATACTAAGATTTAATGCTCCCAGCCAGATCTATTACACCGAGAAACATGTAAGTTTAGCATGTACACTTATCTATGCGTTACACTGCTCTAATATTGTAACAGCGATACGTCTATGTATTAAGACATTATCGATCGAATTTGTAACCGTATCAAGATGATTCAGTGGCAGCTAATAGGTCAATTGTATACAGCCTAGCCGCAGATAGCGATTTTGCATCGTTGGATTAGTTTTCACACCTTGTCGGAGGCTTTACAGATTGATTGAAGACATCTGACAAAACATGACCATCAACTGTTACCTTCAACCATCCCTTGCAGTCAAATATAGACAGAAATATATTAATCAACATTTTTGACAAAAAAATTTATGTAACGGTTTTTTAGTTTTTAAAAAACCTAAGTTTTGAATAAAAATGTATTTGTTGTTTTAGCGTTTCCAAATGCGAGCCTATATTTATCAGGCGAGGTCGCTAATTGGATCGGACTCGTCTGGCTTATCTGACCCTTACGCCAAAATTATAATCGGAGAAAACATTGCGACTACTCAAGTTATTGACGAAACTTTGAGTCCAACATGGGATGAACTCCTTATCTTTAATGATATTTTGCTCTTCAGCTCAATGGAGCAAATTAAAGCTGACCCTCCGACTATCGTAATTGAAATTTTTGATCAAGATAAAGTAGGAAAATCAGAGTTCATTGGACGAGCGTTAGCGAGACCGCAAGTAAAAAATATTGATGAAGTATACCAAAATCCGCAATGTCCGATATCATTGGAGTGGCACGAAATATTCCGTGGAAATGATAATGCTGGAGAGTTGTTGGCTGCCTTTGAACTCCTCGAAGTACCACCAAAACAGGATTCTTCTGTTTTACCGGCACTACCACCTCCTAAAGAAATCGTTGCAAAAACACCCGCTGATCTAAATAGGGGTCCAATTCTACCTGTGCCCGTCGGCATTCGTCCGACTCTCTCTAAATATCGCATTGAAGTGTTATTCTGGGGACTGCGTGATCTGAAACGTATACATCTCTTATCGGTAGACAGACCTCGAGTCGATATTGAATGTGCAGGAAATATAATACACTCAACCGTTATTCAGAATGCTAAACGAAGCCCGAACTTTTTAAGTCCCGTTAAATTCGTGGACGTTGAACTACCGGATCAAGATCTATATAGACCCCCATTAACAATCCGCGTAGTAGACTGCCGCAGTTTTGGCAGAATCACGCTCGTAGGCACTCATACTATCAATTCCATACATAAATATCTTTTTACTCCTATGACCAAGAAAGAGCGTGAGATTGAGGATCGTAAGAAGTCTATGATTCAATTACAAAACGTAGACTTGCGAAATAATTGTGTGTTCCAAGATGATGTTTACACGATTGAAAACGAAAGAGAAAATTTTCCCTTACTACCACGTGACATTCGACCCAACACTCCATGTGGCAGAGGTGCCATACGGAAGCAACCAACACGAGCAGATTCAAGAAACTCCGTGCGCAATAGATCCGTCCGTCGAGAAATGTCAAGGAGGAGGAGAATCAGTACAGATTCGTCAAGGGATGAAGACGACGCCAGCAAAGACTGGTGGACGAAGTATTTTGCATCAGTTGAATCAATGATAGAAAAAGAAAAAGAAAGACAGGGCATCCAAACGAGTCATGTGACTATAGAAGAACCTCGTTCACCAGGAGTAGAGTCACCTCGCCCTGAACGTACCAGGCGCAGACGTGCAGCAGCTTCCTCTCCAAGAATGAAAATAAGTCCTACTGTACCCAAAAAAAACCCGATACCACAATCAGCTCAAGCAAAGGTAAATATGGCACGTGAATTAATATTTTTTCTGTTTAAAAATAAAAATAGATAGCTACTGGATCATTTATTATTTTAGATATATCCACACGAGCTAGAAGCGGCGCCAGAATACGACGAGTTTAAGGAATGGTTACATCCATTCCCACTTTACAGGGGCAAGAAAACCGGCGACGATGCCGATGATGAAAATAGAATCGTTGGAGTATTTAAGGTAAAGACTACATAAATAACTTAGTATTATCTTTACCGAAAAAATATCTCTTGAAATATTATATCCAATAATTCCAATTATGTATTTATTCTTACCTTTTTTTATTTTAGGGTGCAATAAAAGTCTATAAGTGGCCTTTATCCAAGGACATCGATGATTATACCATTATGGGCTTCGATCCAAGTTATGGGTTTTTCCAAGGCGTTCCAAACAACGAACCAATTCATGTCTTAGTGAGAGTGTACATTGTAAAAGCTACTGACTTGCATCCTATGGACTTGAATGGCAAAGCTGACCCCTATTTGGTACTCCAACTGGGATCAAAGAAAATTTGTGACAAAGATAATTATGTATCCAAACAATTAAACCCTGTGTTTGGCAAGTGCTTCGAAATAGAAGCTACCTTTCCCCAAGATTCCATGCTCACAATTCAGGTTGTTGACTGGGACTTAGTAGGCACTGATGACTTGGTCGGAGAAACGAAGATTGATCTGGAAAATCGCTTTTACAGTCGCCACAGGGCCACATGTGGCTTGCCCTTGCGCTATGAAGAGTAAGTATTATTATAAAACTCTACTTTAGATTTAATTTCACCCTTTTTTACTAACAAGCTTTTTACTAACCATGCAGACAAGGATATAACCGCTGGCGTGACTCAATGAAGCCGACACAAATACTGGCCAAACTTTGCAAGGAAGGCCGGCTGGATCCACCAATATACGAACACAGTCGTATTAAAGTCGGGCGCACTGTATTCAACATTCCCATTGATGATACTGAACTGTTCTGCGATCCCGATACAATTGAGGAACAAATGGCACTTCATGTGTTGCACCGTTGGCAAGAGGTGCCACGTATTGGAACTCGCCTCGTAACTGAGCATGTTGAGACACGACCACTATTTAATCCAAACAAACCAGGTATATCAAAAAGGATATAATATGTCATGAACCCCACATAATTGCTTTTTGTCACTTTTTATGAAGTCAGTTTAAATTTTACTTTGACAATGTAAAGAACCAGGCAAAGCAGGCAACATAGTCCGCAATCTACTTCTTAAAGTAACTAAAAAAGCAGTAGACGTCAAAATTATGCAAATCGATTATTATTAAGTTTAATTCCTTTTAAACTCTTTTTATCGATTTAATTAACGTAGCAACAGTTCCCTAGCAATACATTCATGGTGGAATCAGCCACTTCGATTCCGTTTTATGGCTATCAGGATACAGATCATCTTATCATAACTCGGATACTAAGAGTTTCTTAATTTCTTAACGAGAAAAAAATGCGTAACATAAAATCTCTAATTTCTTTATAGGGATCGAACAAGGACGTTTAGAAATGTGGGTGGACATGTTTCCGATGGACATGCCTCTTCCAGGGCCACCTCTTGATATTTCGCCCCGAAAACCCAAGTCTTATGAAATGAGAGTCATAATCTGGAACACTGATGATGTTGTGCTAGAAGATGATGCGTTCTTCACCGGAGAGAAAATGTCCGATATTTACGTAAAGGGGTAAGTAGTAAATGTTAGAACAGAAATCTGTTAGTATTTCATTGCAATTTGAACATATTCACTGTTGCGCAGTTTGAAAGAGTTTAGATTAAGTTAGTTTTGGTAATAATAAACGGTTTTAATTTTAAAGCCAAACTACGATAGATATTTTTGAAATAAAAGGAAGCTTTTGCCAATGCAATTTCCCATTTATACAATGTTTTTTCTTTCAAACGCAAGAAGCATGCGAGCTTAGAAATTTGAATGAATATTGTGAAACTCCAAGCAGAAATTTTATTTTTAAACCTTACTTACTAGGTGGCTGAAAGGCCCTGAGGATTGTCAATCCACCGATATACACTACCGGTCATTGACCGGCGAAGGCAATTTCAACTGGCGATTCGTGTTTCCCTTTGATTACTTGGAAGCCGAAGAACGTATAGTAATAACTCGGAAGGAATCCATGTTCTCCTGGGACGAGAGCGAGTCAAAAATACCAGCGCGACTCGAATTGCAAGTTTGGGACGCTGACCATTTCTCCGCAGATGACTTCCTTGGTAAGTACATCTTATTCGACGACAAGACTAAGTCGAAAAAATATAAAAAAAACAAAAGCTTTTTACACTAATAGCCAATTAAACCACGCTAAGATTCCTGTGTCGTGGGTGCTATTAACACACAAAGCAACATAATAACATATAATATAACAGACTAAGAAAGGTCATCTAAATTACCCGATTTAAAGATGTCTACGGAAATATTTGCTTGGAAGGATCTCCCTGTAAATATTCCCTTTGATCATATAGACTTTTCATACTTATCATCAATTATTTTATTTTTAGGAGCTGTCACGTTGGACCTTAACCGATTCCCGCGTGGGGCAAAGACATCAAAACTGTGCACCCTAGAGATGCTCCGAAATGACGGCACGGTTCCAATGGTGAATTTATTCAAACAGAAGCGTATTAAAGGCTGGTGGCCATTCTTCATTAAGCGTGACACCGACGAAATGGAACTTACGGGAAAAGTTGAAGCGGAAATACATCTCCTGACCCGTGAAGAGGCCGATAAAGTACCCGCTGGTTTAGGGCGAAGCGAACCGGATCCTTTGGATAAACCAACGTGAGTAATTCATACGAATAGTAATTTTGATGGTGTTACACTGAACTAATACTTAAGACATTAAGATGATAAAATATAAATAAAAAAGGCCGACTAATGTTGTCTGTAAAATAAATCATTCTCTTTATCACTATGAATGTAC
This sequence comes from Cecropterus confusis, assembly GCA_018251515.1. Taxonomy (NCBI): domain Eukaryota; kingdom Metazoa; phylum Arthropoda; class Insecta; order Lepidoptera; family Hesperiidae; genus Cecropterus; species Cecropterus confusis. Next base: position 28,537 of record DWTU01000002.1, on the reverse strand, counting down.
AACTTGAAGTGAAATTTAATAGGCATACAAATGGTTGATAATAATTAATCGATACAAGAAATTATGCGATGCGACGATGTGAATTTGTCGTATCTCGAAAAATTTAACTTTACACCAGAGTAATCTATATATTTTTTTTAATTCACTATTTTGAACTAGTTAGTCTACTAGAAAGTCTACGTATGTTTCAGAACATTGAATCTTAAATTAAAAAATATTTATATGCAATTTATAAATCTACTCTAAAATTAATGTAATTGATTTTATGTATATACTAAAATTTACTTTCCTGCGTCGAAATATTTGATAATTTGTACGAGTATTGAGTGTCAGTCGACGAAGTTTATTTGTCACCGTCAGGCCTAAGTAAGTTATTTCTTCCAACAGACGTCCGGACGCATCATTCATGTGGTTTTTGAACCCCTTGAAGTCTCTACGCTACATCTTATGGCATAATTACAAGTGGACCATTATCAAAGCCACCGTGATCATCATGCTTGCCCTCATGCTTCTACTTCTGGTGTACGCCGTTCCCGGATACATGGTCAAGAGGATGCTCGGAGCTTAAACCTTCAATTCAACGCGTATCGTATTTTCTTATTGTTCATGTTCATGTCAGGTATCATGTCTTCAACTGTTTTTCCAATAAGTCAACAATCTGATGCTATAGTTTACATGTCCGCACAAAGTTTTATTTAATTCGGTATGAATTATTTTTTCTTGAGTCACCTAAAACGTAATTAGGTAAATGAGATATCAAGATGAAGCAATCTATCTTTCCAACACTCTATAAAACACTAATACTTTACTGAATATTCGAATTCAGTAGAAATCTTTCATATACCTAACTGCGGAAAGAAATACTTACCTACACCAAAGCAAAAACTATTAAATTTCGCCACAATGGATCAACAACTTATTATACCGACTACCCTACGAGATGTATAAACTTAACAGGTCCACGCCGAATAATGTAAACTTTGTTGCGGACATCGATTTTTAGTAACAGCAATTCAATAACAAAACATTTTGTCTCTTCTTCATATTTTGCAAACTTCATTCACATCACTAATGTATAAACCATTTTAATAGCATTGTACAAAATTAGCTTAGTTTAAAATACATCGAGAAAGTAGATAGACAGGTACACAAAATTTTGCTGCATTTTACATTGGCACATATTCATTTTGTTATCATGTTATAAACATATTTTTTTCACGCATACAAACACACGTCAACGCACCGATTAAATTAACGTCATTTTCAAAGATTGTGTAAAGTAGGTAATTAAGATACTCGAATGTTTTTTCTGGAGATAACGCAGTATTCATTTGATTCATTCATCTATGTATTATCTAGCAAGTGCTCATGGGACAAGGCACAAAAAGAGGAACAATTTTATTTCTAGAAATTGTTACACTAAAGGCGACTAAATCTATTTAAAAGCTGTCATGTCATTTTAATGGCATATTACGATAACCTATCAGCATGGACATGCAAGCCAAGGACGCCGCCAAGGGAGGTCCGGAGAGCCAGCTTACCTCACCCCTTAATTAAAGAACGTCTTGGCGCACATTCACATTGAATTCCTAACATTTGGCGTCGCCAAGATAAGACTACTAAAACAACAAAAACTGGTCCATATATACCCCGTGGCCCGTGGGTCATCGGCTGACGACGCCTTATTTACAGTTCCCAGTGGAATACAAAGCCTAATTCGAACATCACCAGATTTAACATGGCAATGGCAAAATATACATTAGTCTACGTTTTACTGGCCTAATTATTTGTCATGAATTTTACCACAAATTATTAAAGTACCTAATTTAGTCCAAGTGATTAAATCTAACGACAACTTAAGACATTTTCCAACTATTATCATGAAGAAGATTTTAAATTGAATAAAATCCATTAATAAGAACAATCGAAAAATGCTGACAATTATTTAGTTGCTAAAAGCTAATTTCGATAATTTGATTTAATTGTATTAAATATGCATTAATACTTAAAACATATCAAAGTAACATATTATGAACATATTATGAACTTTTAAAACATAACGCTATGAAAACAAGCCTTTAAAAGGCATATTTTTGCTTTTTATATTATTTAAACATACTACATACTACTATGATAACATAATGTTTTACATTTATTAACGATAAAGCCTTCACTAGGCTGAATGGACGTAACTAATTGGGGGGATTAAGATCAAAAGCCCATTATTATATAAAAAAATGCTGTAGTAAATATAAATTCGTGATAAAAATAAAAATGGGGCTCATATAAATGTGATGGGTACCTACCATTCTCTTGATCAAGTCAATCCTTATGACCAACTCTCCCTGCAGTCCCTTTTGCCTCTAATTAACATCTTGGTTACGTCCAAACATATCATTGAGGCATTCACTTAAATATGATTACAATCATTGTTGTAATCATTCATATCTAAAATAACTATCCCCTTTAATACTTTTTCTATCTATTTTTTTAACTATTTAACTTTTGGAACATGTACCTACCTAAAATAAATAGTATTCTAACACCATATTACGTATAACAGCTAAAAGATATTTTATCTACCTAACGTTATTTACATTACCTTTCAATTGTACGTAAACCTAAAATATACATCTTTGAAGTATTGATTATTAATCACCAAAAAAGTTACTTATTTTCGATGATATACTATCTCCATTGCTTAGGTTGATTAAATTACTTCAAATAAGTACGTAGGTACTTCAATTCTTGTGTTTATCTATACTCGTTTCCGAACTTATTTTGTTTATGACTCTTACTATATGTATTTTACTTTCTGATTGCCTATACTCGTAATTAAAAAAAAATATATCTAATAAGTGTTGTAACCGTAAGTAGTAGTCTATTTATGTATTCGTTTAACGTTATTACGTGTAATTTATTATTATGTTTCTTGATAATTGCAAACACACAGGCTCAATTAGGGAATCAATGAAAGATCGAACCTACTACAAAATTGTGTTTTTTTATTATTATAAAAATGTCAAATGGTTGGGAGTTGGAGTTCTAATTGGAATATGTGTATATGAATATATCGCACCTTGTAGGAATGTTGGTGAAGTAAAAATTGTTTAAATGAAGTAAAATACGTAATTAAAAAATAATAACATCTTAAAATCAACGTGCCTACTCAGTCTCTTTAAATTTTTTTTATTAACTATAAAAAGCAGTAGATATATATTTTTGAAGTAACTCCTATTATGAATTATTTTGAATGAAATCAATATTTTCTTCTTTAAATTCCTCGGTAATAAATGATAGTGAATAACGTAGAAAAGAAAAAGATTCGCCTAATAGGGCCGGTGTGTTTCATATACTTTATCTTATCTATACTAAAGAACGTGTTATTTATTATTATGTATTATTGTAATGATTGTAGGTGTCTATAAATTAATATTTCGTAATGACTACCTGCAGCACAATGATCGCAATAGAAATGATAGGCACGTTTACTTACACAAATATTACTATTTTACTATCCATTTTAAAGTAAACGAAAGCATCGTCGGATGAGTCAAAATTAATAAATTTATTCAACCAGATAAAACTGCGAACCGTCTGAAACTATCACGACGATAACTATAAACGAACGCACTATCAATTTCGCACCCTCATATCTTTTGCATGAGGTAAAGCAGGTAGTCCCCGAGGACACTGTCTTCTACGCCGATTTCAGCAGCGGCGGCGCCTGCGTCTTCGTCTTCTGCAACTCCGGCGACGTCGGCGTCGACAACTACGCCGGCGACGACGTCTACAACCCACCTCGCGACCTGTCCCATTTTTGAAGGATCCCTCACGTTCAAGGAATCCGAGAGCAGTCGCATTTTCTAAAAACGACTCCACCATTCTGTTCAGTTCTTCAGAGTCATCCTTCCCGTGGTTAGTGCGCAGATACCGCAATATCTCCATCACAGTCGCGCCACCTTTGTTTTCTTTCAAAAAGTTTATAATCAGTCGCCCCGGCTGATTTTGTGGAGGTCGAAATTTTGCAGTACTTGTAATCATTTTTAACGTCATTTTAGAAGAAGATAAATTTAAAATTTCCTAAAATTATGCTAAAAGAAGTTGTGACATTACAAAGAAATTTCACCGAATTTGACATGATTAAACATCAACTTTGAAATATGAATTCTATACTTTTTAGAGATTTTAAACATAATTGATGTTGCCAATTACTGCAGACATGTCGAACCAAGAGTTCCAAATATAATGGAATGGGTGACTCTAACAAAATTAAATTGATATTTTTATAATACATTCATTAATATGAATAAGACCCATTAAAGATAAATCGTAACAAAATTTTGCCAATACCTCTACAAAAAAAGCAATAACGAAAGACATTCGACTAAAAACAGTAATAAAAAAGAACAGACACAAATGACAGATTTGAACGAAGCCAAATTTAAATACGCTTTATGAATTTGAATTAAAATTTTGTTTACCGTTGAAATGATAGACAGAGGTAAAAGAAATCATCATAATGTCTCGCAGCGAATCTCACTTCCTGGAGCAGGATCAGAACACCGCTAAACTTATTATAAACACTTTCTATAAAGTGGTCAACGACAATGGCGTATCAGCAAGCGATATCACGAAACATCTCCGACAGAAATTTGGAAACGTTTGGAAACTTGGTGTTCTGACTAATAAAACCGAGGAAATTTTGAAGCGCAGTGCAGCTTTGGGTTTTTTGGGTAGACAGGGTGATCGCTATGTGGCAAATCTGGCTCGGGGTCTGAGGTGCCGGAGACGAAGAAGACGGTGTTGCAGACGCAGACCGCGTAGACGATGCCGCAGGCGTAGCCGCCGGCGACGCCGGCGTTGTCGATAATGAATAAAATTTATTCTTGAATTATATTAAATTATTGCTGTTTACCAATTAATTTCAAAATAGGTGTTTTAATAAAATTTTAATCATAATCATTATATCTTTGTAGTTGTAAGTGTATTCAATTTATATATCTGTCCGTTTCAAGTTTATTACATGAGCACTTAATTTACGATTTGAATACATGAATAGAATTAATCATGATGCGCTAGCTTGATGACGCTAGACTTCTTTTTTTGGATTCACCTTCATAATACCGGGGCATTTTTCGGAATTCTTTAACTAGTAGGTAGGTATGTTGTGGTGATGATGGCCAGCTTCAGTGGTTTGCCTTCTCCGCCTACTATTTTTAACGGATAAATACATCGTATTTACAGAATTTAGTCCCTAAAATAGAACATTCATTCGCAGTAAATGTGAGATAAAAAAAACACATTCCTTTTGTAGGACAAAAATGAGTCACAAAATAAAATATAAATTGGATTAAAATTGCAATAATTGAGCCATTGACGTAACGTGATTTTATCCCCCTGAAGTCTCATTTATTATTTTGTTACCTTTAAAGAGCCTAGAGCCGTTTTTCAAAAGTGTCCATAACATAAATACACTTCATATAAATAAATGCTAATAAGCTGTAAATTAAAAAAAAATTGCCGCTCAAATGAGTAATCAAACGGTCGAACGAATTGAGTCTCCGTCATAAGCTAGCGAATCCTCTGAATTAACGTAAATATTAAATGGAAAGTCACAAAACTCTATATCGTTATATCTCCCATATGTATTCTTTGTAAATTTAAGTGCTCATTAAGCACCCACCTGAATATTTACTTAAATGTTACTACGTGTACATTGTTTTCCTGCACACTCTTACAAATTATGCAGTTATAATAAGATAATTTTATAGCCTCTATTTACTCGTATGTATCAAAGCTATCGCTGGCCCTCCCCTATTATTGTATCGACTATTTGTTATGATATAATTTAAATTTAACGTTCTAAATCTAACTATTTTTATACAGTTATGTATTGTACTTATATTTTCAAACCCTTTCCTTAATAAACGTAATTGTAGGGTTCTGCATTTGTAAAATTTAACACCATGAATCTCCTACAAATGTAAAATTTGACATAATATATATTTAGTCCACTTTGACCTCTAGTAAGTAAAGCGATCATGTTATTTGTTCAAAGAAGTAAAAAAACAGCAGAGGTACTTACTACATCACTTACCTGCTATGTGAATTGTTCAAAGAAATAAAAAAGATTTGTTCCAAGGAATAAAAAAACAGCAGAGGTACTTACTACATCACTTACCTGCTACGTGAATTGTTCAAAAAATAAAAAAGATTTGTTCCAAGGAATAAGAAAACAGCACAGGTACTAACTACATTACTTACCTGTTATGTGAATTGTTCAAAAAAATAAAAAAGTTTTGTTCAAAGATTTAAAAAATACAGCAGAGGTACTTACTACATTGTTTACATATATATGTATTAAACAAATAAAAAAAAATTGTTATTAATGTTACTAAAATTAGAAGAATGAAGAAAAATAAGATTATTGTTACTAAAAAAATCACTTATGGTTAAAAATTGCTCGTGTAAAAGGAAAGGGTTACTATTATAATTGTTGATTTTTATGTAACGTACATACCTTACCTTGTTTATTTACTTCTAACCAATATTTATACCTATGCTACATATATGTAAAACTAAATAAAGTTACTCTGTAGTGGACCTTCGAAAACTTTTTATTGCCTTAACAGTAAAACTAAAAAAAGTATGCATCATATTAATTGACTGTATGTGGTGCTTGTGTAGAATATATTAGTATTATAATATTATAGAAAGTTGGTTAAAAAAATTACGATTGAAGAAATTATGAAAATATTTCTATAATTTACACTGCAGGATAGAAGGATTTGAGGAAATAAAACGAGGCACTTTCATTATATTATTTTTATTGACTCTAAAAATAATATTTACACGTCTTTAAATCATAATCATATTATAATCAAATTTTCTGTTCAACTGTTATTGCTTTATTTCACCTCTTACATTTTTTAGGCATTAAAGCTGCATAATATACCAAAATGCAAGTAATTTAGCGTTCGTGGGACAATCGCGCGTCTCAGCCGAAGTGAAACCGACTCCGTGCTTATATATATTACGACATAAATTTATTAATATAATTAGAACAAAATTGTCGTACATTAATTCAATTCATGCAATATTTTGCGATTCACTTAAGCTGAGACGCTAATGCGGATACTTTTGAATGCTATTTACACTTTTGAATGCCATTTAATTCAAAAGAATTAAAGGCTCCGGTCATAGCTTTTAACAATAGAGACTAGACTTTAAATATTAACCATTAAATGAAATTTGCCTCGTTTAAAAGCTTATCAAAGATCTAAGTCATTAGACGCACCTTTACACTACTAACGAAACTGGTATTCCTCTTATATATTTTAATAAATTCCAGCACAAAAAATCGTCCCCTGCAAAGGATTATGCAGAAAAGGCGGTAGTTCTGGGACTTACATAAGTAACGCAGTAATTTATGTACACTGTACATGCAAACAAATAAGCTACTCGTTTCATTAATTTGAACATGAGCGCATGTAGCGAATTAAATCTTTGATGGATAGTACAGTACAGAATCATATTCCCATTACACTCATAACATAACAAAGCATTCAACGGCAACGCACTATAACTGCAACCTGCTGATCGGATGTCAACGGAGAATGTCAGTAAGTTGGTAAGTATAAAAAAATGCAACACTACATGAATATACTAAATAGTATAGAGTATGTTAATCTATCAGCCATAAATATATACTTCGGAGATGTAAGAATTAATATCAGATGTAATTCAACTCCTAACGGACATTTATTCGATAAAAACTAGTCCTAAACTGCTTTATAATAATGGTTGTTATGAGCTACTATCATAACAAAACAGTAATCTGGAACATGCGTCATCCCCATTTGTGATGCATTTATCAAATCGAAATTATATGTGAAATTTATATAAGCTCACACCAAAAACACATCTAAACTAACTCAACCTCTTGAACAAAATATTGAACTATACGAAACTCGTGCTCACTAATAAAAAATCACGCAATGCCAATTGCGTTCAGTACGAATCTCGGAAGAGTTGTTACGATGCAGGCGTATTATAATTTCGACAACAAATGGGGAAAATCTACCATAGCGTTTAATCACTCATGAAAGTGCAAGACATGCAGAGTTGAGTCTGGCAATATCTACCTTTCTATTTTTGGTCTGAGGTAATAGGGCTCGTTGACATTAGATCGACTCGACAGTTTTATCATTCGACTAACTGACTTTGATATTCACACTAAGCGACAAAAGAGGAATTTTTTGTAAACGTTAGACCGACAACCGATTGATTATCATTTTAATGTGAACTGTCTGATCTCTCTGCCTGTGTGTCTGTCTGTCAAATCAATCAATAAAACTGTCAGACTATCTAATCTAATCTAATGTGAACAGGCCCGTAAAGACCAAATATTTAGTCCCTAGATCATAGACAATCTAATGTCTGTCTAATAAATCTATTTTTCTTTAAGATAAATAGATGCTAAGCTATAAGTGTGGCGATAACTGGGATATGTTTTCAATTCTATAGCAAATACACATATCATTATTATTATGAGTAATAGATTCATCAATTCGTGATACTTTTTAAAAATATAGAAAGCCTTTATTGTTTGATAACTCCACATTTTCTAAATATAGCAACACATGAATATAGAAGACACAAACAATTGACAGATTGTGTTGCTTTTGATAAGAACACGTCTGTTATGTTGTACCATTCTTTTGGGTTAGTTTATATGCCTTTAACGCCAGTGCCGGATCTATCAAGCCGGGGCCTATGCCCCGAAAGGAAAGCACGGCAAATTCAAACGACAAATTTTGCAAACGGAATGGTAAAAATGAATTTAAGGGGGCGGGGGCGGCATTTTTCAGTTATTGCCCCCTAAAAAAAATTAAAGATCTGGTTAACGCATTAGTAATTGAGTATATAATATTTTCATTATAATAAAGTGATGTGGTTAAAATGCGAGTAACAGACAAAAATTACTTCATATTGCATATATTTCTTGAAAGTATAATAATTGCATCGTTCAGTGTATTTACGTGCAGTACACAACACGTGGGTGCTTATTACATATTTTATTCTATCCGTTTGCCATGAAATTTCGTTCAGTTAAAAGAATGGAAATTGCTTTTCGATTGCTCGGCCGATTGAGCACTATATAGCCATATTTGGATACTACTGTTCATGTACATTATTCGCACTTCAATATGTGTGTGAGTTTAATTGTTAATACAGTATAAATGTTCAATTAATTAATGATATATCCATATTGATAAACTAGTAACATCGTTAAAAACATTAAAACCTAAAACCCGATTGCTTAATACGAAACTTTTGTTCATAAAGAATTTAGGAATGATAAATTCAACACTTATATGAGTTTTATCAAAATTGTAAAAGACGTCATCCCTCTTCGCCCTTCTCCTTCTATTTCCAGATGCCATATTTAAAAATTATATAGCCTATGTCATTGTCCAAACTGAGACGATTCTAATGTAATGTCATACGTCACAATCCGTTTAGCCCTTTGGGCTGTAGCGCGTGCCAAAAAATGGACATACATACAAACGAACATACCCACATACATACGCTCGAAAAACATTACCCTTCTTTTGATGCAGTCGGGTAATTAAACACGAATTCTCTTCAAGCTTGTACCAACGCAGTTCATATAGTCATCACATTTAATTATTAGGTACAATATGTATCAAAATACTGAAATACATCTAAGGGATAATTGTATGAGTCATCGAATTCAATGATCGATAATATGACATATAATTGAACCGAAGGATTGGTTTTTGTCCTTATGCCATTGTCCATTCAGTTGAATGTTGATAAAGTTTTAAGTGAACAACGCTGACAACTTCGACAATGTTATTATGCCTACGCGACAAGTATAACTAGAAATATTATAAATGTTATAAATAGGCTTTTTCACGAGGCAATGAGTAGAAAGAACAAATAATATACTTTAAAATAGCATCCGAATGTATCCTAAAACCGACCACGCCCAGATACGCTCAACGGCCAAGTGCACTATCAAGGCATCACATACTTCAATCTTAACATTACTATTGCTTATTAGATAGCGCCAATATAGCTTGGTATGATTTCTCGTATTGCATGTGTTACTATCCGTAACAAACTTTAGCGTGAGTTAATAAAACTAAGTCTGTGTCGACATCGCTTAATTGTCCTAAACCTTATCACCTTTTGGATTATTTCGCGAGGTAGCCATGTATCTATTATAAATGCCTCATTTCACTTTAATAACTATCAATATTTGGAAGACAATCGCTGAATTAACTTTCCATTGCCTTGTATTCAAACATCTGATAAGCACAGTAATATATTGATAAAAATGTATAATAATTAGTTTACGTGACAATATTATCGGTATAATTTTTTGAATAAAGCAAACAATACACATAAGATAAAAATAATTAAAATACTAATTGATATATAAGGCATTGTTTACAATTTTTTACGTTAAATATACATAACATATTTGGTACTCTACATAATATTATATATTTGTACAAGCTTACTCAGAAAGGCTTGTAGTTCGAATAACATTACTAAAACTTCCTAAATATTATAGACCAAAGGAGCCTGCGATATGGATCATTATCATATACTTTACAAATACAGGTACATACATAAAAGGCAAAATATTCTAATTAGGGGACATTAAGACTTTTGTTTCTGCGTAAGTAACCATCGTTGCACTAGGTCCCGTAACTTAATTTGACTTCTTCGAAGGTTATTTAGCTAATTTTGACGCATTTTGTACTAAACTATACAGTGAATACTCAATTTATACTACTTGTATGTAAATGATTAAAAAATGTAATCTAGGTGTGCTTTCGCAACGTGAGGCACTCGGCTTATGCTGATAAACCCAATATGAGTATTGTACTTAATATTTAAATTTGTAGCAACATTTAATTGAACTTCACGGAAAAGATCTGCCGAAAATGAATGTATAATCTAAAACCTGGTGTTTTAGCATTTTATATAATATATTATTGAAAAGTTTCAACGTGAAACAAAGTGGATTTTAGCAATTTTGATAATATAAGCATATAATTATAATTCATATATATATATATTTGATTAGATAATCTAATTTATAATTATAAAATATTATAAAAAAGCTATATTTGTTATTAAACAGTGAAGAGATTATTATTAAGATATTATTTTTAAAAAGACTGTTATGTTACAGTGATGGCTTTACGAAAACTATTTTAACTTTTCAAAAACGTTATAAATATAAATTGGCTTTTTACAACCGATTTTGTTCGTTAATACTTTACGATACTATGAATTAAATTGCCCGTCATTATACCGCCAAATGGTGCGATTTACACGTACTTAACAATACTTTCACACTGTATCAGACTCTTTGTGCGTATTATTTGAAAATTAACAATTATCACTAATCGTTTAATTATTGCTTTTGTTCTAACTCACCCTAAAGTTTGTTAACACAATCAGTAACTAGTATTATTAATAATACGTTAACAGTCATAACACGCGAAGAGGAGTGTCGGCGTTTTACTAGCGAAGGATCAATTAAATAGATATCTTATTAATAATTTTCTCATTGATCATGAATTTTATTCAGTTACCATACAAGACCTACAATTTAAAACAAATCATCACTACCACATTTAAGAGTAGAAGACAAAATGTTTACTCATTATACAATAACGATTCTAAAACAAATCATTTACAAAATACAAACTCTTAAAATTATTTATCTCACGAAATTACACATAGAGAACATTTAGTTTATGAAACTACATCTAATCCGAGTTATCGACATATATTTTAGAACGAATTAAAGGTATGTTTACATTGCTCGAGTCCATAATACACGGTCAAAATAATCAATATACTGTATATTTAACGCGTTCCGAGCGCACTTGAATAACCAGTAATATACAAATCATCATATTGAAATAACAACTGTCCTATAAAATGCTACAACAGCGCCACCTGCGCGAGGTGATTAACGCGGGGTCACGTTAACGGTGAGTATTTAAAATCAAACTACAAAACGGGCAGGACGGACCAGTACTTTGCTTACAAGGCGCTTTGTTTGTGCTATTCTATGCATATAAAAAAAGTCATCGAATCCGTCTGTATATCGCATTGCAATTGCGCGACGTCAAAATTAACGTGGCTAACATTGGCGCCCCTAGCGGCAAAAACCGGCGACCGTCCTCGCCACTGCGTCCGAGACAAATATTGCACGTTCATATTGCACTCGAATGGTACGACAGGCGAGCACATCAAGTGTTCTGTTACTAATGCACAATATTGTAAATAGCTCCATATTTCAATCTATTACGTACTGCCTTTATAGACATTTTATGACCACACAATAAATAATCGATAAAAATGTGTTCGAGCCTAAGCTGGACGTTGTGAAATCGAATCTAAATTCAATTTCACGTCGTTCACTGTGATATATCAACAAATGTACACGTACAATGAAATAATGCAAAACAAAATCATTACAAGAAATAAAATGTATATACAAGTGATTATACATAAATTAAAATGTTGTGTATATACATAAAAGACTAACAAATCCTTACAATGGTAAATATAATAATATGAATTGCAGGTGCCAATGTACATTCTCAAAACAAATATACACTTTTAAACTGAAACTTAAATACAACACCATAAACATGCACAATTTCTTTTGTCACTGTTATGAATGTACTTTGCAAAGCGCACGGACGCGACCAACAATCTTTATGTATCTTCGAAACACTATAAATACGAATTAAATTATTATGCAACAATTTTCACATAAATGTTTAATAATTTAAAATACATTAAAATAATAAATTACAATTGAATTCGAAAGTAACAATTACAACGTAGCTACAAAAAAGCTATTCAACAACGTTTGTTCTAATGAGCAATTATTCATACAGCAAGCTCGCAAATCTCAACAAGCTAAATTAAATATCTTTCGTTTGTCTCGTGTACTGGGCCACACGAACGGGAGGCGACAACGGCACGATGTCTCTGACAACTAATAACATATCGAGGGGTGAAAGGCTAATTGTATTAAGCGCCACCAAGGTCGAAAATGAGTTATATACCATTTTGGAATCAGCGAATTTTTCTGCGTCGAATGAGAGTGGTCCCGTAGCGATCGGACGACTTTTTTGGCGCTTCAAACAATCAACACTTTGGCCTCATTTTTGAAAAATGATGTATTAAACGCCAATAAAATCAATAAAATTTTAGAGGCTATGGATATGAACCACATAAATATCTTCCAAAAAACCGCTTAAACTGTTTTCGTTTTCCCAATTATAACACTCCACGGCGGTTGAAGCGTTTTGCCTGCCACTACTCTTAAAGGGGACTGTCGCTTAATACATTTTGCTTGTCATAAAAATGAACACGGCTGTCGGTTAATACAATTAGCCTGAACCTAATAATATACAACACGGCGCTTCAAACCTTTTTCCTGTATGTTTTTCATGATAGCTTGTTGTTTAAATCATTATCGTCTGAATCCAAAATTTGACTAACGTGTCGGTTCAGAGAGTTATCCGCACTCGAGAATCTCATTGAGTGTTGGTTAAACATATCTCAAGTTTACTTGGTGCTTCATGAAGCACTTATCGAAACTCAAAATATTGATAGCTATGACCGTTCATACATGCAAATATCACTATGTGATAGTTTTGTAACGTCGGTTCAAACAATGACCGTTGGACAACAGCGAATTTAATTCGCGCCGGTAGAATACCCCACCGCCCCGCGCGGGCGCTTCAGTCTGTCGTGAACAGTGACAACGAGTGTTTGTGTGCGACGAGCTATAGGTAAAACATTTGGCGCTAAATCTTGTTGAGGTAAGAACTTGTTTTCTTTTACTAAAATTACACTTTGTTTTCTTTTAAAAACGGTTTTGTCGTATAATTAAAATATTGAATTGATTTAAATTAGCTAGTAGGTTACTTCAATTCGGTAAATAGCTAGTAGGTATTATAAATTACTAGCGGCAGTATTGGGCAATTTGAAATCTAACCTAACTACTGCTTAATAACTACAACTACATAATTATAGCATGTAGTAATCATGATTACGGATTACATTAAATAATCGTAAAAAGTAGTTAAATATTTAGATTACTACCTAACTAATAATTTTAGTTGCAATCACGGTTACGAGATTCGAGTTCGCTTACGTTACCTACCTATGAATGTTAAAGTTTGTTTGGATATTTCTATGTGTGGATGTTTGTCCATCAATCACGCTTAAACTACTGAACGGATTTTGATGAAATTTTGTATACATGATATTAGCTGATTTGGGTGATAGGATACTTTTTATTCTGAAATTCTTTATCCGGACGCGAAGCCCCGGAGCGCAGCTAATGTAAAACAATATTGTAAAAAGGAGAAGAAAAATAGGCATTGCAAAAATGAGTCGTTCCTATAGGTATCGACTAGTCGTTTGCTGGGTAGGTAGTTAAATGTTGAATTCAATTTAATATTATTTATTTGTATACGCGAATTTTAACTGAAGTTTTTTATCCAGCCAGATCCCAAAACTTATATAACAACACATTACAAGTTTATTTAATTGTAAAATTAGTTCTTAAAAGGCAAATAATCAGCGGTAACTACTAAATTGCAGTTATCAAATTATTAACAACTTCATGTAGTAACAAAGCAAAGTGTGTGTAGTTCATGTACCTAGTAAGAAAGCTAGTTGACTTTATATTTATTATTTGTTGCAGTGAAAATGGACAGCGAAAGAAAAAAGTTTTTTAGAAAAAAAATTAAACTGTTGTCATCGTCGTCACAAATTCACCAAAACGAAGAAAAAAATACCATAGTTAAGGAAACTGAAAAGCCAGAACTACAAAGTCAAATAAATAGTGATCCACCAATTATTATTGACTTGTCTATAAATACAAATATTGGAATGAGAGCAAACGAAGAGCCCCAGATAGAATCGCAGATTCCCAAAAACTACTTCGATAATAATAATGTTATAACAATAGAGATTGAACCAATAGAAAATGAAAAGGAACATGTGGAGGACGTAAGTTATTATTTTCATTAAATCTGAAAAGATAACAGTAGAATAAAAGAAAATGTTTCAAAAATAAATATTATTCATTTATTTCAGACAATACTTAGAACTAATCAAAACGAAGGTACAAGTTTGAAGGTGAAAACTAATAATGAAGACGTGAAGAGAGACATTCAACTGCCTGTTAAACGGGATGACAATAATTGTGACGACATCGCTGACTTATCAATAAGACAAGAAAAACATAAGAGTATAACTAAATCTTGTAAAGAAACAAACGAATATGAAATTCAGTATGAAACTAACAAATCAACTGAAGATATACTATTGGAAAAAGAAAGAGAGGAAATATCATTGAGTGAAGAGAGCGAGAAAAGGTTGCTAGAAGAAGATAAAGAAGAAAAATCACCGAAAAAAGGAAGAGAGGAAATATTATTTGAGGTTTTGTTAGAAAAACAAAGTGAAGAAATATCATTGAATGAAAAAATTGGAAAAAGATTACTGGAAGAAAAAATAGATAGATCATTAGACAAGACTAATGAAGAAATATCTATTAGCGATATAATGGAAAAAGAAGAAATATCATTGAATAAAGAAAGGGAGATAAAATCGTTAGACCGAGAAAGAAAGGAAATATCAGAGAATAAAAAGAGCAAGGAAAAATCGAAACGCAAAAAAGGAAAGGCAAGATCACTCAGCAAAGAAAGAGAAAAGAGACCATCAAATAACATAAGTATTAATAAGTCGTTGGAAAAAGAAAATAAATTTGAAACAAGTGAAGATCTACAACCCACTTTAACGAAGATGATACCAGAAACCGAAATGGACTTAATACGAAAATCTTTAGAAAACGATGATCCTGTCGATGATATAGATATCCCAAGTTATCCTGATGAAGAAGAAGGAACTGAAAATAAGAAAAGAAAAAGAACTCAAATAAATAAAAGTTTTGTTGATTTTCTCTCAGAAGATGAAGACTTCGTATGGGATTCCTCTTCTTGGAAAGATACGGGAGAATCCTCATCAAGTGAAGATGACCAGCCAAAAAAGAGAAAAAGATTGCAAGAAGGAAAAGTTGGAGAAGAGGGCGTAAGGAAAAAGAAAATTAATAAGAGGAAACAAAAGCAAACTTCTCGGGAAAAAGGTAAAGGATTGGTTAAGAAAAATGGATCAATTTCATGTGAAAAACAGTTACATCCAAATCCATGTACAGGTAAAAACTGTGGACATAAATGCGGTGAGATTAGTGAAGCTAAGAGGAATAATTTATTTGATCATTTTTGGAGTTTATCTGCTGAACGTAAACGGAATTGGTTAGTTGCAATGACAACTAAGAAGGAAGTAAGTAGAAAGAGAAATAAAGATTCTTCGTACAGGACAAACACTTACCAATACTTTATAAATGATGGGGAAGGGCGTCGTCAAGTCTGTTTACAGTTTTTGCTTAAAACACTGGACGTAACTCAAAGGTATGTGTATTACACTATGACAAACGCCGACTTTAACTTGGGTTCTGCAAAAAATGATTTAAGAGGAAAATGTGTTCCCGTCAATAAAACATCGGAAGAAGTAAAAAGAAACGCTACGGATTTTTTTAAAAGTTTACCTGCTTTGCCGTCTCATTATTGCAGAAAGGATAGCACTAAACTATACCTCCCCACCGAATTTAAAAACATAAAAAATCTTTATCGCATATACAAGGAAGATCGTGTCAGTAAAGGTATGAATGTAGTTGGTGAAAAGGTTTTTCGAAACATATTCAATAAAGAGTTTAATCTTGGTTTTCATGTTCCGAAGAAAGATAAATGTTTAAAATGCTTAAAGTATGAAGGAAGAGCTAAAGTAGAACCTGAAATAATAACCCACTTAGAAGAAAAAGAAGCATCAAAAAGAAGATTACAAGTTCATCGAGAACTTGTAAAGCAAAATCCTGCCATAATTTGTACATCATTTGATTTACAAAAAGTGCTCAATACCCCACACGGGAACAGCATGCTGTTGTTTTATTCCCGAAAGTACGCTGTTTATAATTTATGTTTTTATGAAAGTGTGACAAGGAATGGGTTTTGTTACATATGGGGAGAGACCCAAGGAAAAAGAGGTGGCGATGAAATTGCCACAATATTACAGAAATATATTGCAGATGTCGATAACAGGAAATCTGTAAAGATCTTAATATTATACTCAGACTCGTGCCCTGGCCAAAATAAAAATAGAATCGTCCTTGCAGCAATCCACAATGCACTATTAATGTCCGAAAATCTAGAAACAATTCAAATGAATTATCTGTTGCCTGGACATACTGAAATGACTGTTGATAGCATTCATTCAACTATTGAAAGTTCAGTTCGTAACACGATTGTATGGGCTCCTTCCCAATGGCTGACAGTGTGTCAGCTGGCCCGAAAGGAGCCCAAGCCATATCAGGTAGAAACTTTAAGTCACGTAGATTTCAAAAATTTTGAAGATCTATCGGACAAATACTTTAAAGGCAATCTGCAAGGAAAGGTCAGCAAAATTCGAATTGCGACTTTCAAAAAGTCTACACCTAACATACTGACTGTAAAGTACAGCATGAGTAATGACGCTGCGGAAGAAACAATTGCAATTATCCCAAAACCAAAGCTACTAAGTGCAAAATATAAATCTAGCTTACCAATCACCAAAACAAAATATAAAGACTTAAAAAAATTGTGTGATACTAATGTCATAAAAAGTGTGTTCCATGCAGAATACATAAATTTACCAACACACAATGGTAAGGATACACTGATTGATACAGACATCGAAGATATAGATGATGACAATCTATAGATTTAAATTAATATTATGTTCATTGAAGCTTTAATCACTTATTAAGAAGTATAAAGAATACCTACGTTGTATTGATTAATTTACTTAAATAAGACTGTCAAATAATAGGAAGACTGTTTTTATAAGGACATAAAATTGCTGTGATTTGTTACTTACATAAATATAAGTTGGTAAAGAATCTTTATGTTGTTGATTTGTTAGGTTACGTACTTTAAAAGACCTTTAAATAAGTTGTATTGATTATCTTTTTCAAAATAAGACTGTCAAATGAAACTAAGGCTGTTTTCTAATAAGGACACTAAATAGCTGTGATTTGTTACATAAATATAAGTTAATAAATAATCTTTATAATTGTTGTTGAAGTTTGTTACATAATTACTTAATTGTTGATTTAAGGATGTTTGAGAATATTTCAATAATAAATGATTTTATAAGAGATCTTCTTTTATTTTAATAAAATACCATCTATGATCTCATCTACTAAAATGGAGTTTAAAAATAATTGCATAGTATTATTCGCCATTCATAATAAAGCTATACAAACAAAATGTGATTTAAAACGATTGCTTTTGTTTTAAATTGTTGCTTAAGCTGTTATGATTTGACCCTGGAATTATACATTTTGCTTCTTCAGCCAAATAGGTTTACTCTATTAAATTAGTGGATAGTTGGTTAAAGCATTCATCCACACTCTAAATGCAATTAAAGTAGTACTTAAAGCCTTTTGCTTGAACCTTAAGCGATGTAAAGTGGCGCTTAAACCGTTTTTCCTGACTCTATTATGCGGGCATTTCTTATTATTTGTATTAACCGACATTTATTTTCTAAATTATTATCATGACAAAGTTAAGAATATGACTGAATCTTGAGAATTTTAAATATAAATTAAACTGTAAAACTTTCAGGCAAAAATATCCAGTAGTTTTTTTTTAATGAATTTTTTTTTGAAATCAGTAACTTTAAATTGCTCTCCTGTAAAGTTGAAAAAATGGCGCTTAATACAATTAGCCTTTCACCCCTCGATATTAAAAAATATAGGTCGGCGTTTCTACCACTACTAATATAATTATCAACTTGAACATGTAATTACATTTTACTTAAACTACTGCGGCGTATCCAATAAATAACAGATAACATAAGCAACCTAATCTCTATGCCGTATTTTGCGCATGGATAATTCCGATACAATATTTTCTTGGAATATTAAAATTAATATATGCTTGTATAATATATAACATGTAAATATACAATACAACACCGGATTAATTGAAATTAATTAATATTACAATTATATATGACTAGTACTTTGCTAAAAGAAAACCGAGAGCTTGGCGCGCGTAAGCCCCATAAAGTGGCTTTCAGTTAAGCTCCGCCCACGACGTACGTACCTTCACTTGCTGTTGACTTGCTACATTGTATTAAAATATCGACAAACTTGTGATGCTACAATAAAGGCTGATTTCACTACTACGTTACCAAACGTTTACAAAACTTTAACGTGACTATGACGTTTACAAAATTTTACTTATCCTAAAACTACATATAGCTGACACACACAGACTGACGTCACGCGTAAAGGTTGCATAGTAAACAAATTCACGTTTTGTATGTACGAAAATAGTTGATCTCACGATATTTACACCAGCACATTTTTTATGAACTTGTACTACATACTTAAAGGTTCTAGTAATTTTGGATAAGTCAAATTTATTTTTCCAAATAGTACATGCGGCTTGCCTTTACGTGCTGCAAAAGTGTGGGTCGCATATAATATGTAATCCTAGTACATTTCTTTAGAGTTGCAAGGCACACTCGTTTAGACGACAGGCGGCTCTGGACTATAATTTAACAATGTATTTCAAATTGAGCTAAATTGTTGTGAACGTTGATTCAATCTGCTTCAATCTTGCGCGCATGTGTATATTGTTATTCGTACGAATATACGCTGCAGCATGGTGTCATGAATGAATTCAATTGCAACTGATCTCGAGCATCCAATCATGTCAATCCGAAACCGAGACATTGTCAATTGCGCGCAAGAAAGTCCGGACACATATCTAAGGCAAGACGTTGATTGAAAGCTATTAATATAACAACAGATGAACAATCATTTCTAATCAACAAAAGTATATGTATGCTAAAATATAATATAAAATAAACCATTCAAAGTACATAAGTACATTTGAGTACATTTGAGAACACTGAAGATACGGACGAGTTTCTTTTCGTATTTTCTTTAGTTCCCCTTAAGTTATATGATGGGTCCAAAAATATTTGGCAAAATCCTCGGCCTTCATTTATATTATATTGACGCCCAATCAAAGTTATATTTGCTAAAGAAACGAACGACTCCACCAGACCAACAGATTGTTGAAAAAAGTTTACACTATCAACTTTGGTGATTCTCAAATCTCTTTGAAACACGAACTTTTGCTTACAATGACAGACGGAAAGGTATGCAATGCCTTAACGGAAATTCGTTTATCTCAAAAGTGTTTCATCTGTGGCGCCACTCCCAACACAATGAACGATGTCCCCGCAACGTTTAACAGCAATCAAGAACATTTTGGCTTTGGTTTATCTACACTTCATGCTTGGATTCGTTGCTTCGAATGCCTTCTACATATCATCTGCAAGTTATCTGCAATCTGCAATATTTAGAAGTGGCAGGCTAGAAGCGAAGAAGAAAAAACAGATATCAAGGTTCGTTCCGACGAAATCAGGTTGAAATTTAAGAACGAGATGGGTCTCATTGTAGATAAACCAAAGCCAGGATTTGGTTCTTCAAATGTACTTACTGACTCTGTCACTTATAAAATCTGATCCTTTGATCAATAGCCTTGAAATGCCCCAGAAAAAGCCGGAAAAAATATGTACAGAGGTTTTAAAGTTAATTGTAAGCCCTAGCATAATAAAATCAAGACCGTAATCATCATCATCACTACACAGCAAATGATTCATCAGAAGACTCTGATGATGATTGTTAGTTTAAGTAACTATTTTTAATTTTGTTTATTTAGTTATTTATACGTAGTATGTACCTACGTAATACAATCTGAATCTGATATGCATCAAATGTTATGTAATTTTGTTGTTTGTTTATAATTTTTTAATATATTTTTCTGTTTTTATACAAATTTTTCGTCTTTTATTACAAAAAAATGACTACCTATATGTAAAATAAGTAAAAGAATCTTTATAGTATGTATATAAAATAAT
Source organism: Cecropterus confusis (assembly GCA_018251515.1). Lineage (NCBI taxonomy): Eukaryota > Metazoa > Arthropoda > Insecta > Lepidoptera > Hesperiidae > Cecropterus > Cecropterus confusis. The sequence goes on along the minus strand of DWTU01000002.1, from coordinate 7,417 downwards.
TTTGTCCACCTAGCATGTTCTATGCGATACACTGTGCAACTGGGGCAGAAAATTCTGGATTATATTCTATCATGGTCCAATGCAGTTAAGTGGAGGCGAATCTTAAATATTGGGTTCCTAATTAGATTACATCTATTAACTTGTAACTTGGTACTTTGTTAAAGCCGAAATGAAGTAGTTACTAAATAAATTATTATTCTTTCGCATGTTTGCTCTAAACCTTGTCATTATCTACAAAAAAGAAATGACGTGTTGTTGACATGATTTAACAAAAATAACTGTAAAATAATTCTTAGAGGTTTTGTGTAACTAAAGTACCTACGTAGATGCTTACGGCAGAGATTATTTGAGACCTAATGATCTTTTCACGAAACATTAGTGTTTTTATGGAGCATAACGTTTTAACAGTTTGAATTTAAAACAAAATTTATCTTAAGAATGCTGAAATTAACATTTATTAAATAAGAACCGACTAATACTAATTATGCATTAAAATAAAGATACTTTAAATACAATTACGACATTTTAATATATTATTAATTCTAATCGCGTGTGTTTAATACTATGTTAAATCAAACCAAATTAACCCAACACTATATACATATTATATCACAAGGAACCGAATTCAAAATTTCGGCAATTGAAATAAATGAATAACTTGAAACTATTCCTTACAACGTAGTATGCCGTCTAGCAGATTGAAAAGTGACGATTTCGTCCCTATAATAACTGCGCGTTTTAAAAAACTTTTTCACAAAATGTACACAATTTTATAGTGCACAAAATGCAAATTTCTCATTTGGTACCTTATATTCGCGTAACGTTGCAATTACGCGTACGCATAAACTTACGATTTATTAATGTAGATAGAGAGTTATTTTATTAAGTTTCCTGTATTTCTATTAAACGAATAAGATGCCCGATTTTGCATTTATCGATATTTTAAACAGTATCGTTTCTCTATTCGTTCAGAAGTCTCTTATAATATTTCTAACTTTCTGTTTATCAACCTACACTATAAATAAAATGTATCCAGGTAATATTTAAGTCTAAAATTATATAAAAGACGAATTTATAAAGGTGTCCAATCTTTCCAGTCTCCAGTGAATGATTAGTTTCATAGTCAAAACCTAAGAAATAGAAACGATGACGTCAATCAAATGTCTGTAAAATATTTCAGTCTCAGGTAATTAAAGTGAGATTTCAGTTTATATAATTATATTTTATACATTTTTTGAACAAGTTATAAAGCAACTGTTTAGAACAACTAGCACATTTCTTGGTAGTGTACCTATTCTTATAATTATTTGTTCAGCACATTTGCCTTTGAAATGTAGCGCTCAGTATGTAATTTTTGTCGTAATTTTGTAATTAAAATTAATTATATCTTGCTAACCCGGTATAAGGACGTTACGTCTATGGTCACACTATTGTTAACTTATCCAATTCTAGCAACCTACCATTCATTATGTTCATACCCAGTATAACTCCGCATCCTAAGGTCGTCGGGAAGACTGTTCAGTCAAAATGCGGTGTTATACATTTTGTATTAAAAACAATTAAAAATCATTGTATTATTTTCTCTTTTTCTGGGCACATAAAGTTTTCTTGGGTATAAAGTTCATTATTATTACTATCGAGTATGAAACAACACCTCAGAGAGCTTTTTCAGAGAATTTTTCGAAGAATAACACTAAGCCATGCCTAATTTTACTAACTGAATATTCTAAGCAAGTCACAAATTATTGTAGCATAATTAAATACCTAGAAATTTATCGTAATAATTATTTCTTGAATGAAAAAACGCTTTGAATAGATGAAGCAGATACTGTATTTGTCGGACTACCCACAATCCACATATAACAGTAATGACGTCCGTAGCAACAAATATATTTACAGTCAATTCCCTCTTGACCGAGACAGTGTACTGAGTTTTACTGTCATTGAATAATGTATAATGTAGTGGCAGACAAACTAGACAAATATTTTAATACAGTAAACGGGGAACGTAACAGTGAATTATAAAAATCGAGAACCGTGTGTTTTAGAATTAGCGTTAGAAATTTCCTGTATTTTTAGATTTTGGCGTCGTTGCGTCAGTTGATTTATAAAAGAGTTGTCAGTTGACATCTACGTAGCCGCCTTCACCTTGGACCGGGAGCTGGTTTATATCAAGGCTTGCATTGACAGCGCCCGTGACACCGCGCCTGATGCTCTAAAATAACCCCTAAGCACCTTAACCAATGATAAAATTAACATTAAACTCGCTATTTGTTTTCGTAAAGGTTAACAACCAGGACTCGCAAACATCAAAGGCAGGTGAAATTGAAATAACATTCAAATCCGGGATTCCAGAACACTGAGCTAAATAAGACGTTGTGGCAAAAATACACCTGCGGCAGTCACGATCAAGGTCGTTCGCTGGTTTGGGCTTTACGGACTTACTGGTGGCAATCGCCTCGTCGTCGTCTTCGTGGTGGTGATGGTCTCGACGGTCTCCACCGTCTCCACCATATCCTCTTCTTCTCCAGGCTTGTCGTCGTTCCATGATCCAAAGAATTCCGTCATGCTGACCTATCGAACTTGCCACACACTACACTGAACGGAACTTTCACACACATTCACCTGCAGCGCACAAATTATCACATACGTGTCGGAAAATTTAAATTGCGTATTCGTTTTGTCCTTTTGCGTCGCGAGGACTCTCTGCCATGTTTCTCGACTAAGCACGCAAATAGATCGGCTTCATTTACTTTGTAGCCGAATATGTAAAGTGGTGCACCGCGGAGACGGCCACAGTTGCTCTTGCTCAGAATCCTACTGGAAAACTGAAATAACCGCCGCGAACAAAAACCACCGGCCAAAACATTTCACATGCGCGATTATTATTAGTTGGACGATCTAGCCGAAAGAGCTAAGTGTCGCTGCGGCCTTTAACACAAATAAAACCAGATTGATACTTAGTCATCATTTGTTTATCCGAGTCTCTGGATATTCTGCGTCCGGGCTATGGCGGGCGTAAGTACGATTTACTGCGACGTAAACGACTCTTTACTGTCAAGTCTAAACGCTTCGTTATATAATAGTTTTGTTAACAAATAACAGAATATGTGAAGATTACGTATTTTTATACGTTCTAGAAGAATCGTGCGTTTGATTTGGCTACCGCTCAAACGTTTTTGCTGTTTTTAATTCATTATTAAGCAATTGATTCAGTCCTTCGTAGTAGACTTGTTTTTATATTATTTTAAGATTTTAACCTACTTGTCTAATATTTTTTTATTTCCATAATATATTTACACTAAAGATGCAACAATAGAGTACGTAATACGGTATTTTAATGGCATGTAAAATTGCATTTCGGAAATTTGGAATATTGAAGTTTGAAGGTACTGTATTGTATGCAGCCATCCAAAGGCGGCGTCAGCGTAGGCGCTGACAGCTCCTCCACTTAATATAAATACGCGGCTCTACTAACGTCTTGCGATAAATCCGTACCAATCTCCCGAGATTATCAACCGATTTGCTATTTAACCGCTTCAGTATAGAGTCCTATATTCATCGATACAACACCGGCAAAGATGTAATGTTTCCTGGCAGTACAGTGTTGAAACATAAAACTGCAACTTGTATCGATTAGATAAAGTTTAATATTTTTTGTAGAGCGCCGAGTGTGGGTCATCTTCGATATCCCAATTTTTTTTGTTAAAGATTAATTGGTCATTGGTTCGAGAAATATTACGTAAAACAGTTGCTAGTTGCTACGCCACTGCCTTGTACCAGATGACCGATGAGATGGGAGCGAATCCGAGGTTGCGATTTAACGATCGCACATAAAACATATGACACTTGTAGTAAATAAAGTTAAATTTTATTATACTTTGTTCATGATGATTTTTATGTAGTAATATGTAGTATGTCAAGGAACATGAGTCCCAATGTTAAATTGACACTCCATACTATGTAACCAACCTCAAATAGGATCAAGGATACAAGCCCTATTTGACGTCAGCTAAATAAATAAATGTGCTTCCACTGTAAATTTAGTTGAATTGCATCGTTTAAGAGTCTTTTCACCCGATTGTGTCAGAAGGAGGGTAAATTTTTCGAGCATATGTATGTATGTCTATTTCTTTGACACACGCTAAAGCCTGAACAGCTTGCCGGTTGTGACGTATGACATATCGTTAGACATTTCAATTTGCAGAGTAACATATGCTATGTAATTTTTAAAAATAGCGCCAGCAACGGTAACGGGGGAGGGGGGAGGCACAACTTTTTTACTATCATGACAATATGGTTATCAAACGAAAGCTAGTAAATATACCAATTTAAGAATGTCACTACTTCTTAATGCCCTCCAACACTTATGACACGGCGTCTTTAAAACACGTAGCTAATTATTGATTTGACAATGTATTACACGATATTAAGTCTTTAGGAAAGTTGCAATAAGAACTGTCAATCACAGCCGGCGACTCGTCTTGAGTCGGAAATATCCATAGGCGACGATGACTACATTTAATCAGCTGGCATGTCTGCCTTATTGTTAGGTACAAATAGGGCAAATAGATTTTCGTTCAGTTTTCGTTCACCATTAAAGCAAACATCGATCTCTTCTTATTCTTAGAATATTTTCTCTTACTCATAATACTAATAGCTCCAAATACTTACCTGACTTCTATAATATTATATTTCATCTTTCATCTTTACTTTCATCTTCAGCTATCGCATCGTCTTCCAGCTGACGTCCTCAAGGTGACTTACCTGCAAGTACAATCAAGATTAGAATGACTGTGTATAATATGTAGATCATGTAGATGCAAAAATAACGCAGAGCGTACTGTCATTCGCAACGGACGCGCCTGTGCCCATGACCTTACTTCTCCCTCCTGGATGCAAGGGAATAGCTATACTCTATGTAGTACACGGCGATAATATACTCTGAACTACTGTTCTCGAACTAATATGCTATTATAGAACTTTTAGTTTATCGTCATCGTCAACCCATTATTGCATTATTGCTGGACACGGGTCCTGTCTCAAAATTAGAGTTTTAACTATAGTCCACCGCGCTGGCCCAGTGCGATTTGGACTTCACACACCTGTGAAAACTCTTTTTAGGTTTAAAAAACTCTAGTGTTTAGGTTCTCGATGTTTCCCTTTATCGTAAAGCAGTGATAATTCATTTCTAATACGCACATAATTTTCTCCTCAATAGAGGATCCGACAAACGTCGGATCCTCTATTGAGAGTCCGAGTTTCAATCATTACGCTATTACTGCTCTTTGAACTTTTAGTAATGTCTCATATTTCTGCCTTATAATAGCTGTGTCGCCGCTGTGCACTGGTTTGTGGGATAGAATTCACGCGAGGCATTCAAATATTGTTATCAAATATAGCAACTCATCTGATTTCGTTCTCAGGTAATGCTTCATCTCTATTTAGAGTTGGTAACAGATGACAGACACTTACTATCAGGTAGAGAACATCTGAACGCCAGTACATACTCGCTAGAGTCGCTTGTACGGAAATACTCGTTAGTTGCTAATTAAATAAATTGTATAAAAAAGCTTTGTATTATGAAATAGGTACCAGTAGGTAGGACGTGTTAAGGAATATTTTTAACTGACTTCGCAAAGCAAATAGATTATCTATTCGTCGTTCAATCTTCATGTTTATATATAAAATACATAAAACACTTCCTTCAAAATGTTATACCTTTATACAAAAAGTCATTCAGATTAACAAACACCTAATGAACTGCTTTATTGGGCTTTTGTTGTATTATAAACATTATATAGCTAACGTATTAATGTAACTGTCTGTCATATATTCTTTGCCTCTAATTTATTACATTAAATTTTAATACCTAAAGTAACTTAACGCACTAGAGTAAGACATTTTTGCCTATACCTAAATAAATGTAGTAAAGCACTTTGATAGACAGATAATATTTAAGGGAACATTGTCTCGCAAAAAATATGTACCCTGTATTAGTGAACTGGCACTTCGCATATGATACTCGAAATAAATAAGTAAAAATAGACAGCTTTCGAGTTATTTTAGTGTAGTACACACTATTGGCTCGACTATATACATCGTCGATTATATATGCTCGATTATATTTGTATACGCATTTTTGTACGTGAATAGATGGAAGATGATGTACGTTATCTTAAAATTATCGACATTAAGACACGCATTATTATCTTAGTGTTTATTATTATATTTACTAATAAATAAGGAACCAAAAGCGAACTAAACAAAATAATAAGAGAATTCTACTTTTGCAGCCTAAAAAGAGCAGACAGAATGGCTAACCCCGTATGTAGAATTTGGAACGACTTTTTAAGCTACATACTAAAATTTGTAGGTCATAGACGGAGCGACGAAATTAGATATTTCTTAGAAAATCTTTACCCGCGTATTATAGATATTTAAAACTATGTACATTCCGTAATATATTACAAATACGTGTAATATTAATAAGACAGACAGCTAACAAGTGTATAAAAGTAATAAAAAGAGTACGAATCCGAAAATTGTTTTCTCTACATAGGGCCGGCCCCCGTCGTAAACTTCGAAATGACATTGGGGACTAAAATAGAGCATTCCGAATAAAATTATTACAGTGAGCTGGCATGTTTACAATTAATATACGTTTCTTTGGTGGCAAAAATATTACACCTTTACGTGTTCCATCTAATTGCAGTTTAGCTTCACGATGCTATTATAAACAAAAATTGTAGTCATGAACGTAAAAGTGGGAGGGAGGAGGTATAGATTTCCAGCCCTTCTCCCTTAGCATACGCAAGAAAAAATCTTTAAAACAGAAGGATCTATTTATTTTTGTTTTTTTTTGTCGACCTATTTCGGAGTTTATATTCCAGGTCCCTTTAGCGTAGAGCGAACTAATCTAAACCTTGTCGACGTTTTTATTTTCGCCCTTAGCGTAGAGGGTGACAAACAAATTAGAAACCTTTAAACTTTTTTATTTTTGCCACCTGCAACTGTTAAACTCCCACCTCTCCCCTTATCAAAGCTATAAATATATGATTGCGAGCTAAAAATGCTATGAACACCATAAATATGACAACTCAACTTGCACAGTCAATTATACTATTAGACTCAATTGTTTTTTCCATAAGTGTATGATATTACACTGGAGGTTACAACCAGTTAGTTTTACCAAGCGGTACAGCCAGTGTAGTTCGACCGGGGAAGTACCACTGCCACACCTATTTCTAGTGTGAAGCAGTTTTTGCGTTTCGGTGAAAGGATTTGGTGGCCAGCTCACTTTATATAGGGCGACCATCATAGTCCTCGAGCAGGATCGCATCTTTTTTTTTTTAAATACGGAAGGAGCAAACGAGCCTGCAGCCCACCTGGTGGTAAGTGGCTACTGCCGCTCATG
>DWTU01000001.1:0-27378 GCA_018251515.1 Cecropterus confusis | reverse complement strand
TATTTGTTCGGCACCATATGTTGGAAGACCTCTTTCTGCAATATCATCTTTTACATCACGCAATACTTTTGTACCACCAAACACCTTATTATTAATATGATCAACTTCTTTTTCATTTAAAAACTCTATGTAATTACCACAATCAATAACAGGAGCTAAAATTGAAAACTCATCTTTACTTTCTTTGTGAGAAGTATGCCACATAGAATCAATTGGTAGGTGCGGTAGTGCCTTACAAATAAAATCAACAACTGCGAACTTCAGAGTGTCATTCATTTCATCCTCGGTACTTGAAACTTCCAAATCACGACAATGAAAGGATAATTCATGCTTTGCTATGTCTTTAATGAGCTTAGGATTATCAAAAATGCTTTTCTTTAGATATACATAATTTCCTTTCTCTTCTAAAAAATCCTTAGTTTTTTTAGGACCATTTTCATAACCTTTTATCCTCGATGAGAGCAAATCTACAAAAGAACGTTGCAAATTTCTATCAACACACTCCGCACCATATAGATAAGATCCCTTATCAAAGACTTCATCAATTATATTATAATCTACATGATTTTCTATCTCCTCCTCTATATCATCTGATAGATCCTCACAACCTAGTTCCGATTTTTTGTCTTCTTTTTCTTGCTCTTTAATAAGATCTGTTGTAAATCGCGCAAGTTCATTAGCTAGCAAAAACTTTAGATTAGAAACCACCTCTTTTCTCATTGGCACCAAAAATTTATTACCTACAGTCGATTTTCCTTGATCAAAGTTAAAAGGAAAAAACTTTGTATAAAAATTATCATCAAGAATACTTTCATCCGGACAAAATCTTTTTACTACTTTTTCTCTCATACTTTTCAAGTACCCCTTGCACTGATCAATAGTCATATTATTATCAAACGAGATAACAATATGATCGTTCTTTACAGTAAAATTAGTAACAACAGCATTACTGAAACGAAGAATACTATTAAATGCTTTTACTAATTCTCGATTTATTTCACTTTTATTAGGCATAACGCCACCTCTCTAATTAATCAACATAATTACTTGCCACCCATACTGCTGCTCTGACCACTCTTACTACTACTGGATTGATTTTGTTTCATTCGCTCTTGTTCACGCTTAATCCTATCGCTGAAATTATCTATTCTCTTTGGATCTAAATCTTTTTTATAAATCCTTGTTCTCCCTGAATCAGGTACTTTTTTATTTGGATCATTATTACCATCCATATTAGCCTCCGAATTAAATTATTATGTAATGAGTATATTAAGAATCAATTATCAGCACAAGCAGTTTTTTAACATAAATTTTATTCACCATTTTTATACTCCTGGATTCCAGACTGGGATGACAAGAGAAGAAGTGCTGGAATAACAACTTTTTAAATTAAGTTTTCTGGATCCCAGTGTCAGCTACTTGGATGACAAGAGAGAGAGCTACTTGTCCGTGAAAAACCAGTGTCACGCACTGGGATGACAAGAGAGAGCTACTTGTCCGCCATGTCATTCCAGCACTTGATGCTGGAATCTAGAAGAAAAATGGATCCTAAACTGGAATGACAACTTTTTTAAACTAAGTTTTCGGAGGGGCCACTTGCATGACAGCCTTTTAAAATTGGTTGACACCTTTTTGGTACACAACCTTTGGTGCATTATGCACTCAAGACAATGTCATTCCAGCACTTCCTCTCTTGTCATTCAAGTAGCCTCTTTGGTATCAAAGAATAGCCTCTTTGGTGTCATCAAGTAGCTCCTTTAATGTCATTCCAGTGCTTGACACTGGAATCTAGTAAATTTATTTATTATATATGAAAAGTTATTATATTTATATACTTGCAAGTGAACGCAATGGAACCCTATATACAGGTATAACATCAAATTTGACTAAACGAATTTGGGAACACAAAAGCAAAGCCATCTCTGGTTTCACGTCAAAGTACAATGTTTGTAAACTAGTCTATTTTGAAGAATTTCAAGAGATAAACTTAGCAATTAGTAGAGAAAAACTCCTAAAAAGCTGGCAGAGAAAATGGAAAATAAACTTAATTGAAAAAACAAATCAAGAATGGAAAGATTTATATGATGAAATTGTGTCTGGATGACAGTGTCTGAGTACACAACTGTACGAACATTGTAATATGGCGCATCGTTGGCACTGGCTTCCATTCAAGACGGTGTCATTCCAGTTGTCACGCACTGGGATGACAAGAGAGGAGGTAATGGGATGACATCAAAGGAGGCACTGGAATGAAAATGAAGGGCTACCTGAATGACAGACCGGTTTTCATTCAAATTTTATTCAAGAGAGAAAATGGATCCTAGACTGAAATGACAACTTTTTTAAACTAAGTTCCTGGATCCCAGTGTCAAGCACTGGGATGACAAGAGAGGAGGCACTGAGATGACAACAAAGGGGCCACTTGAAGACAAGAGAGAGCTACTTGAGCCTGCAACTGGTTTGAATTTAGTTCAGGAATTATTTTTTGCAGCTGCCCATCTGTTAGATTTTGTGCAAGAACTTGCAGTTGCTCGTTACTAAGAGAATTGGCAAAAGTCTTTAATTGACTTTCCGTTAGTTTCTCAACAAAAATTTCGACAAATGCCTTTGATAGTATTATATTCTCTGATATTTTAGGTAATATATCTTTTGTTATTTCTATTACTTCTTTCTTGGCGTCCTGTGCAAGATATTGGAGGCTATCATTGTCAGGTGAGTCAATAATATTTCCTTGATCATCTGAGAAATAATATTTATTATCGCTAGTATCTGACTCTTCCAATGTTAAATAGTTGTATTCCAATATCTCAGATTTAACAACTGTTAGGAACTGATCTATGCAATCTTTGGTTAAAACACAAGGTAATTTCATTGATAGTTTTACTAATACATCATCATAATATACAAATGCATAACTACTTGTTCTGAAATCAACGTATTTATTTGCTATGACTTGATTTGTTAGAATATTTTTCTCTTCCCTTACGCAATCTGTAAAATCCGCTGAGAAGGTGCAGAATACTATGGGTAATTCTATCACTTCATCTCCTTTTTCCAGTGATATAAGCTTAACTTTTTTAACAGATTGTAAACGATCAAAGTCAGGCCAAGAGATGTAAGAAAAAGTGTTGTTTGATAACTTCTCTCCAGGCACCATTTTAAAAACATGTTTTTTTCCACTCATAGGTATTACCAAATCAATTTAATTATAGCTATTCTAACATTTATTGATTAATTTATTGTTAAGTTAGTATATATCAGAATTATAATAACACACATTACTTGCATAAAGAAAAGTTACAGAAAGAGGGATTTTTTAGGAAACTAGTATAAAACACTCCTAGATTAAAATAAGCTGACTTTATGATACGCTAGAACCTATATTGGTGGAGGCAAGCGGGATCGAACCGCTGACCTTCTGCGTGCAAAACAGATGCTCTACCAGCTGAGCTATGCCCCCAATTCTTGCTTAAAGCATAAATCACTCACGCTGAAATGCAAGAAATATTTATTTGTGAGGCTATTGCTAAATAGTGCACAAATTCTGCATTTATGTATAATTCTCTATCTTTTTAGAGTTGTACGTCAGCTTTACCAAAATGAATCTTTGAATTAACAAGAAGTTTTCCTTCAAAAATTTTTAATTAAATTATCACTAATGCAGTACATTATGTAATTTATTTAACCACACATGAAAATTTTAGTTTGATTAAAACGGATAAAAACTATATTACTGTTTAGTGTAGCTGAAAAATAAAATGATCCCGTAGCTCAGCCGGTAGAGCAACTGACTTTTAATCAGTGGGTCACGCGTTCGAATCGCGTCGGGATCACTTAGAATCTTAAAAGCATGCTAAAAGAACAGGATAAAATATTCATAAACTTAAATGGTAAAGAAACACCACTACTTGAAGGTGCAAAAAAACGTGGTAGTTGGCAAAAAACAAAGGAATTACTGGATTTAGGATCAGAAAAAATCATTGATGAAGTAAAGAAATCTGGCTTGAGAGGTCGAGGGGGTGCAGGATTTTCTACTGGCCTTAAGTGGAGCTTTATGCCTAAAAATCCTTTAAAAGCGTATTTAGTAGTCAATGCAGATGAGTCAGAACCTGGTACGTGTAAAGATAGAGATATATTACGATATGAGCCACATAAGTTACTTGAGGGAATTCTTCTAGCTGGCAGAGCGATCAGCGCATCAGTTGCATATATTTATATCAGGGGTGAATTTTATAATGAATATTTAGTTCTAAAAAAGGCACTTGAGGAAGCCTATAAAGAAAACTTAATTGGAAAAAATGCCTGCAAATCAGGTTATGATCTTGATGTGTTTATCCATAGGGGTGCAGGAGCTTACATATGTGGGGAAGAAACAGCTCAACTCGAATCCATTGAAGGAAAAAAGGGCTTTCCTCGCATGAAACCTCCATTTCCTGCAGGTGTTGGACTTTTTGGTTGTCCAACTACAATAAACAATGTTGAAACTATAGCCATGGTTCCAGATATTCTAAATCGCGGAGGAGAGTGGTTTGCATCTCTTGGTAAACCAAATAATACTGGCACTAAGGTCTTTTGCATTTCAGGGCATGTAAATAATCCATGTAATGTTGAAGAAGAGCTCGGAATTTCACTGCGTGAATTAATTGAAAAATACGCAGGTGGAGTGAGAGGAGGTTGGGATAATTTACTTGCTGTAATACCTGGTGGGTCTTCAGTCCCACTAATTCCAAAATCTATATGTGATACTATTGAAATGGATTTTGATTCATTAAGGGCTGCACAATCAGGGCTTGGTACTGCTGCTGTAATAGTGATGGATAAATCAACTGACATAATAGCTGCAATAGAAAGATTATCACATTTCTATATGCATGAGTCCTGCGGACAATGTACACCATGCCGTGAAGGCACTGGATGGATGTGGAGGATTATGAGAAGAATGGTAGCAGGAAATATTAAACCTGGTGAAGTAGATAAGCTACTTGACCTTACAACTCAAATAGAAGGGCATACAATTTGTGCACTTGGCGATGCTGCAGCTTGGCCAGTTCAAGGATTAATCAGACATTTTCGTCATATAATTGAAGAGAGGATAGTAACTTAACTTATACTTTTAAATGATTTTACTACTTAGCAGCTAAAGTTAAAGAATATTGATTTCCTTCCCTTTTAGGTGCTAATTCTACTTTTGCAATATCTTCAGCGTCTCTAATTAGCCGTTCTAATTTTTTCAGTCCAACTTCAGTGTTTACAAGCTCTCTCCCTCTAAATCTCATTGTGACTTTAATTCTATGTCCATGCACAAGAAAATCCCTTGCTTGACGCAATTTTGTTTCGTAGTCGTGATCACCAATATTAGGACCCAGTTTAATTTCTTTTATAGTTAATGTTTTTTGTTTCTTTTTTGCTTCACTTGCCTTCTTTTTTATATCATACTTTTGTTTGCTATAGTCCAGAATTTTACATACTGGAGGAGTTGAATCAGGTGCGATTTCTACCAAGTCTAAATTAACACTTTGTGCAACTTCCAAAGCTTTTTCTATTGGAACAATTCCGACCATTTCACCACTATGATCAACTAAGCGTACCTCCTTAGCTGTGATGAGTTCATTAATTCTGTTTTTATTGTTCTTTTTGACTTGCAAATTTTAGCTCCATTAATTCAAATTAATAATCTTTAACAGCAATTCAGTAGCATTCTCCAAAGAAAAAGACTCCTGTTTTTCCGATCCTAAATTTCTCACTGACACAGTTTTATTTGTAACTTCATTTTTGCCTATGATCCATAATATAGGTACCTTACTTGAACTATGCAAACGTATCTTATAGCTAATTTTTTCATTGGTCAAATCAGTTTTGATTCTCACACCTTGTTCTTTTAAAACGTTGCTGATTTCTGTAGCATAACCGTCAGACTCATTTGTAATGGTCAGAATAGCAAGCTGTGTTGGAGCAAGCCAAACTGGAAATTTTCCTGCATAATTTTCTATTAAAATTCCAATAAAACGCTCAAAAGTTCCAAGAATTGCCCTATGTAACATGACAGGGTGATGCTTGTGCCCGTCTGTTCCTATATAAAAAGCTCCAAGCCGCTCCGGTAAAATAAAATCAACTTGCAACGTTCCACATTGCCAATTTCTACCTATTGCATCTTTCAAAATAAACTCTAACTTTGGACCATAAAATGCACCTTCACCAGGATTAAGTTCATAACTAAGCCCTGCTTCTTTAACTGCTTCAAGCAGTGCTCTTTCAGCTCTATCCCACACTTCATCATTACCTGATCTAGTATCTGGACGGTCTGAAAATTTCACAGAAATTTCATTGAACCCAAGTTCTGAATATACTTCTTTTAAAAGGTCACAAAACTTTACAGTTTCAGAATTCACTTGTTTTTCCATACAAAAAATATGTGCATCGTCTTGCGTAAAACCACGCACTCGCATCAGTCCATGCAATGAGCCTGAGCTTTCATTTCTATGGCATGTGCCAAACTCTGCCATACGTATCGGTAAATCACGATAGCTTCTGATGTGAGAATTAAAAATCTGCACATGACAAGGGCAATTCATGGGTTTTATTGCTAGCTTTTTACTTTCAGATTCATCAATAATGAACATATTTTCACGAAACTTATCCCAATGTCCCGATTTTTCCCACAGCTCTTTGCTTACTAAAATAGGGGTTTTCACCTCAAAGTAGCCATTGTTCATTAACTTTTTTCTGATGTAAGACTCAAGAACATTATATAAAGTATATCCCTGTTCATGCCAAAAAATCTGCCCAACAGCTTCCTCTTGAATGTGAAATAAGTCCATATCCTTAGCAATTTTGCGGTGGTCGCGTTTTTCTGCTTCCTCCAGACGTTTAAGATAAGTATTTAATTCATCCTTATTTCTCCACGCGGTGCCATATATTCTTTGCAACATTGGGCCCTTAGAATCGCCACGCCAGTATGCACCTGCTACTTTCATAAGTTTAAACGCTTTAACTCTGCCAGTTGATGGTGAGTGCGGACCACGACATAGGTCTACAAAGTTGCCTTGTTTATAAACAGTTAGGTTTTCGTTTTCTGGTATTGATGAGACAATATCAACCTTGTATCTTTCACCTATATCACTAAAGAAATCAATTGCCTGCTTACGAGTCCAAACTTCTCGGACGAATCTGTGGTTACTTTTTATAATTTCCTTCATTTTTTTTTCTATTGCAGCAAGATCGTCCGTGGTAAAGGTACGATCTGTAGCAAAATCATAGTAGAAACCATCTTGAATTGTTGGCCCGATAGTAATCTGAGTATTAGGAAAGAGCTCTTTTACTGCCTGCGCCATTATATGAGCAGCATCATGCCTTATTATATCTAAACCCGCTTCGTCACTCAGTTGTATTACCTCTATCTCTGTATCAGATTCAATTTCACGTGAGAGATCATACAACTCACCATTTACCTTAAAGGCAATTGCTTCTCTCAAAGCATCCGGTTGTAATATATCAAAGCCAGTGACTCTACCACTGTATTCTTTTACTTTTTGTTCGGCTAAAAAGGTAACTTTTATCATTCATTAGACCTTTTATCATCCCAGTGCTTGACACTGGGATCCATGTTTCTTTCTTTGGTGAACCAGTGTCAAGCACTGGAATGACAAGGAAAGGGCTACTTGGATGACAAGAAAAAGGACGCTGATATGACACCAAAGAGGCTGACACCACCATAAAGTAAATTCCACTAACACTATAGGAGACTAACATGAACTTTTTAAAATTTATCGAACTATGCTTTCAAACGGTGATGCCGGGATGTGAGTATAACAATTATCAGTATATAAAAATCATAGCAGACAGGCTTGAAGCAGCAAGTGTTGGTGAAGTGAAGCGAATAATATTCAATATGCCTCCGCGCTCAATGAAGTCTATGTGCGTGAGTGTTGCATGGCCTGCATGGATACTTGGTAATCAGCCAACCGCAAGAATAATAGTTGCAAGCTATTCTCAGCGGCTTAGCGAAAAGCATTCGCTTGACACCAGGTGCGTAATGCAGTCTAGCTGGTATAGAGCGCTATTTCCAGAGGTAGAACTATGCAAAGACCAGAACACTAAATATAAATTTCAAACAGTGCAGAGAGGATGTAGGATTGCAACATCTGTTGGTGGAACACTGACTGGTGAAGGTGGAGATTTTATCGTCGTAGATGATCCACTGAGCTCCTCTCAAGCTTTGAGTGAAACGTTTAGAAAACGTGCTACAAATTGGTTTGATCAGACTTTAGTAACTAGGCTCAATGAAAGGAAAAAAGGAGTTATCGTTGTTGTAATGCACAGACTACATCAGGAAGATTTAACTGGTCATCTTCTCTCCAAGCCGAAAAATATATGGCATCATGTTTGTTTGCCAATGATTTCTGAAAATAAGGAAATTATCTATTCAATCAAAAGACCAATTCTCCCTTCTCCTGTTCCTATTATTCAAGTAACTACAAATGAGTGCAAAAGCTCAACAGGCGCTACATCTTCAAGGATTTTATACTTAAAAAAGGAAGGTCAGCTGCTATATCCCCTAGATGTAGGAGAAATTGAAATGATAAAGGCTGAACTTGGGAGTTACGCTTTTGCTGCTCAATATCAACAAAATCCTCTGCCGCTTTCAAGTGGTATAATTAAGCAAGAATGGTTGAAACGCTATAGAAATTTTCCTGACAATCTCTTACATATAACTCAGAGCTGGGATACTGCAGTTTCAACAAACGATTCTAGCGGTTTTAGTGTCTGCACCACCTGGACAAAGGTGAATAATAAGTTTTATTTACTCGATGTATACCGTGCGAAGCTTGAGTATCCAAAACTTAAAGAACAAGTTCTATCACTAGCTGCAAGGTGGAAGCCACACGCAATTTTAATCGAAGCAAAAACAAGCGGTCAACAATTGATTCAAGAGCTAAAGACAATACCTGTTATTGAGATAGTGCCGCATAACAGTAAAATCGCTCGATTCCACCAGATTGTTCCGATAATAGAATCCGGCAAGGTTTTTCTGCCGCATCAAGCAATATGGCTCAGCGATTTTGAGTATGAAATTTTAATGTTTCCAGAAACCCGCCACGACGATCAAATCGACAGCACCGTGCAATATCTGCAGTGGATGAGAGATAGTAGCTTCAGGGTTGCAGCTATACGAACATTGTGATTCAATTTGCTACCCACAATTTCGATTATAAGCTCATTTAAAATAAATATTGATTTCTTATTTTGATTATTTAAAAATTAAAATAAATTATTTAAGATTAGGGTAAAAATTATGACAATAAATTATCAGCAGTGGCGGAAAATATTAAGGACGGTTAATAGTGATAATAAATTAGATAAAAGGAACGTAATTGAAAAAGTAAAAGAAGAGCTAAAGGCAAGCAATGAAGAGGTATTTAAACAGTGGGAAGAGAGTAATTTTTATGTAAATTATAAATTTGAAGTTGGAGATAATGAATTCACATTATTACATTTAACTGCTAAGTTAGGCTATACGAGCTTGACAAAGGCTTTAATAGTAACAAAAGGGATAGATGTTAATATAAAAGATAAAAATAAAAAGACACCTTTACATTTAGCTGCTGAAAATGGTTATAAAGAGGTAGTAGATGCTCTGTTGGAAAAAGATGAAATCAGGATTAATGAACAAGAAGATAAGGAGGGATGGACTCCTTTACATTTAGCTCTTATAATTGGCCATGTAGACGTGGTAAACTCTCTCATAGAAAACGGTGCGAATGTTAATATAAAAGATAACTATGGAGTGACACCTTTATCTTTGGCTATTCAAAGAGGTTATGTATTTACTCCGCCAAAAAAACGTGAAGGCTCCTCTGTTAATGTGAAAAATCATGCTAGAACTGCTTCTAGGAATTTAACTAAAGAGGAAAAACAACGCACATCAGCAATTGCGAAAGGTTTTTTTGCCGGTAGTGCAACTGCATTATCAGGTGTTTTAATAGCGAAAGCACTTTCTGCAACTGGAATAGTTACAGTTGAGTCAAAACCCTCTACACCAATAGCAGTGGCTAAAA
The DNA here is from genome assembly GCA_018251515.1 of Cecropterus confusis. Classification (NCBI taxonomy): domain Eukaryota; kingdom Metazoa; phylum Arthropoda; class Insecta; order Lepidoptera; family Hesperiidae; genus Cecropterus; species Cecropterus confusis. The sequence continues at coordinate 17,323 of DWTU01000001.1, read as the reverse complement.
CTGCAGCTATAGCGCTAGTAGTTGGCAGTGCTGTATATGCATTGTCAAAGCCTGATACTCAAGTTGATAAACCAATCTTAACAAATAGACAGCAAGAAACCACTAGCGCGAGTAGAGTTTCCTAGCGTGTATTCGACCTAGCTAAACACTGATTATAGGGAATGACATTACATGGGCACTGGAATAACGTAGGAGAGAGCGCTGACAACTTTCGTTTAGGCAAGATTATATCTTGAAAAAATTAAGCCTTAGTGCTACTAAATGTAGTAACTTCTATGCTGGAATCTGACTATGAATGTGGAAAAAATACGCAATGCTAAAATAAAATTACCAATATTTCTCGATTATCAATCTACTACTAAAGTAGATCCTCGTGTTTTGGAGGTGATGATACCTTATTTTGGTGAGTTTAGTAATGCACACTCTCGTAGCCATTCATTTGGTTGGAAAGCTGAGGAAGCAGTAGAAAAAGCAAGGAAGCACATTGCTGATTTAGTGAATGCAGACAGCAAAGAAATCGTCTTTACCTCGGGTGCAACTGAATCAAATAACATGGCTATCAAGGGTGTTGCTCATTTTTATAAGAATAAGGGGAATCATATAATAACTGTCTGCACGGAGCATAAGTGCGTTTTAGATTCTTGTCGACATCTAGAAAATGAAGGCTTTAAAGTTACATATTTGTCCGTTAAGCAAAACGGAATTATAGATTTGTTGAAACTTGAGGAGGCAATCACTGATAAAACAATTCTGATTTCAGTGATGATGGTAAATAATGAGATCGGAGTAATGCAACCTGTCAAAGAAATTGGTGCAATGTGTAGAAAGCATAATATATTTTTTCATACAGACGCTGCTCAAAGCTTTGGAAAAGTTCCAATAGACGTAAATGAAATGAACATTGATCTTATGAGCCTTTCTAGCCATAAAATTTATGGACCTATGGGAATAGGTGCATTATATGTCCGTAGAAAAAATCCTCGTGTTAGGTTGACGCCACTAATTAGTGGTGGTGGACAGGAGAGAGGCATGCGCTCTGGAACAGTTCCTACTCCCCTTGCAGTTGGTTTTGGTGAAGCGGCACGCATCGCTAAAGAAGAAATGGAAATAGAAGCAAGCAAATTAGAAGAGTTGAGAGATATTTTGTACAACAAAATAAAAGAGGCATTTCCTGATATTGTTCTAAATGGTGACTATGAAAATAGGATTCCTGGTAACCTTAACTTAAGTTTTCCTTATGTTGAGGGTGAGTCTCTTATCATGGCAATCAAGGATTTAGCAGTAAGCTCTGGTTCTGCATGCACATCCGCATCTCTTGAACCTTCTTATGTCATAAGATCACTAAACAACGGCCACGATCTTGAGCATTCATCAATTAGATTTGGCCTTGGCCGATTTACAACTAAAGATGAAGTTCTATATGCAGCAGATCTTGTTACTAAAAATGTTGGACGGCTAAGAGAGATGAGCCCACTTTTGGAAATGGTACAAGAGGGAATAGATTTAAGCACCGTAAAATGGGATTCTCATTGAAGAATAAGACGTTAACTATTAGCAGAATGATAGTTGTCTAAGCTCTTGCTATGGATGAAATCGGAAGCTTAGCTTTAAGTCCTTTGTAGATGCTACGGAACTAAGTAGCAACCCTATACATATCAAGCTCGCAGCAGTTGTGCTTCCGCCATAGGATAGAAATGGCAGTGGGTCACCTATTATAGGTAAAAGGCCTATTGTCATTCCAATGTTTATAAAGAAATGAGCACTAAAAAAGGCGAAAACCCCGATAGATATTAACTTAGAAAAATAATTTTTTGACCTGTAAGCGATAGAGAATATTATAGCAAGCAATGTGGTATAGAGTAAAATCAAAGCCATGCTACCTAAGAACCCCCATTCCTCACTAAGTACAGCAAAAGCAAAATCTGTGCGTTTCTCTGGCAAAAATCCAAGTTGAGTTTGACTCCCATTAACAAACCCCTTACCAAATAAACCTCCTGAACCAATAGCTGTCTGAGATTGCTGCGCATTGTAACCTATTCCAAGCGGATCCACTGACGAATCCAAAAATGATAATATCCTTTGCTTGTGATAAGGGCGTAAAAAAGGCCAAATAGCTGGTATTGCGAAAATGCCAAGCGTTCCAAAAATTATTAAATGAGATCTTTCCATTATTGCTGTAAATATAATTGATGCTCCTATAAAAAACATTATCACAGCTGTGCCTAAATTAGGTTGCTTCAATACCAGAAATACAGGTAAGAAAATAATTATAAGTGGCTTAAATAAACTTTGAAATTTCATCATTTTATACACACTTTGTTTATTAAAATAACAAGCAAGTGCAAGTATTAAGCCTACTTTTGCAAATTCTGATGGTTGCAAGCTAATTGAACCAATTCTTATCCACCTCGTCGCACCCATTATGTGCGAGCCAAAAAAATTTACTGCTAACAGCGCAATTACTGCTGCTATATAAAAAAAATAAGCGTACTTCAAATAAAAATCTAGTTCTATAAATGACATAGCTATAGCAAGCAAAAAGAAGAAAGAGAATATGACCAATTGGTGAATTGCAAATGGAGCCCACTTTCCTCCAGCAGAAGAATATTGCACAACAATGCCAACGCAAAACAGAGCTATTACGTTAATGACTAATAATAAGTGAATCTTCTTCAGCTTATCCACAGCAAAAACTTTACAGACTTTGAGATACAATAAAACATAAGAAAATCAAAAAGCAAATTTATTAATTACCAACCGAATTGGACTACTATATATCCCAGTTATTACCGTTAAAATTGCCATAAATAATAGACAAAAGAGCATAAGCAATGGTACCTCATTAAGTGTCATTCCAGCGTTTGATGCTGTACTGTTTTCAAAATATATTTTCTCAACCATTCTCCACATATATATTAGTGCAAGAAAAGAGCCAGCAGCAAAAACTGCAAGGGAAATCCATGCATGAGATTCGATAATTGCTTTCATCATATACCACTTACTTACAAAGCCATTTGTCAAAGGTACACCGATTAATGCGAAACTAAGTAGAGTAAATGCAAGTGTTGTATAGGGCATTGACTTTTTTAGTCCTGATAAATTTTCTATTTTTGTCATACCAAACTTATAAGAAATACACCCTGCAGTCATGAATAAAGACGTTTTTATCATGCTATGATTTACTATGTGAAGAACTGCTGAAAACAAACCTGCTTTTGAATTTAAACCCAGCATTAAAATTATATAGCCAATCTGACTGATACTGGAGTGAGCAAACAGTCTTTTTATATCTTTTTCGATCATTGCAGATATTGATCCAAATACAACAGCACAAAGCGCAAGGATGATCATCACGTTGCTTAGTGGTAAGAAAAAATTTTGCTGAAAAACAGTGTAAAAGATTCTAATAAAAACATATATCATCACTTTGGTTACTGTACCTGAAAAAAATATGCTAATGAAGCTAGGTGCTTCACTATATGCGTTAACCAGCCATCTGCTGAGTGGAAACAGTGCCATTTTGATTGAGAGACCAACAAAAATGAATAATGTACCAAGTCTTATGATGTTATTATCGTATAATGGTACTATTCTTTCAGCCATGTCAGACATGTTGAGCGTTCCGGTCATAGAGTATAAAAGGCCGATGCCAAACAAGTAAAATGTTGCTCCTACAGTACCACTAATGAGGTATTCAAATGCTGCAACTAAAGCTTTCTTATCCCTTCCCATTGAAACTAAAACATAAGAAGAAAGAGATGAAATTTCTAAAAAGACATAAAGGTTGAATATATCGTTTGTTACTAAAATTCCAAGTAATCCACTCAAGCACAGTAAAAATAGAGAATAAAAACCAATGATTTTGTTTTTGCTAATCTCTTTTTCATTAATATGAAAGCTATAAAGCACACTAATCAGCGCTATAAAATTCACCAAAGTTAGAATCAAGGAGTTCAATATGTCGATTCTCAACTCTATTCCGTATGGAGGAGCCCAATCTCCAAGATAATAAGTTATAATTTCACCATTGTATGTTTTCACTAGCAACATTAATGAAATAAAGAAAGTAGCTGCCGTTGTAAAAAAAGAGATAAACCAGGACACCTTATGTTTCCTGGTAAGAAAGCAGAACATCGATGCAATTATTGGTATAATAACTTGTAGAATTGGTAATTGCATTAAACTGTTGTTAATACATCGTTAAAGTATTAGTATATATAATACTTTTTGTTTTAATACCTTTATGTTATCTAAAATTTATAATGCAGTAACAAACTTATTAAGGAGAAAAGGTAAACTTATAGGTAGGGATGAAAACGTAAATTCTTACTATGAGTCAAGTAAAGGGAAAAGATGGGTAATATATGGTAATGTTTCTGAGCCCACAACAATTCCTCCAGAATGGCATATATGGCTGCATTATACTAATAATGAAGTACCAGTTAATAATAACAAAAGAAAAACTCCTAATTTAACAGGTACGAAAGGTGCATACTACCCAAATCAAAAGGTGAAAAACTACTATGAAAGCTGGAATCCTAATAATTAAAGATGCGAAGGTCAAATATACTTGAAATAATTGCTGGATCATTTGTATTAATTTTCACTATTTTTCTTGTCTTCTTCGCTATTAATAAGCTATCTTACATAAAGAGAAATTATAAGGATTGCTATAAAATACATGGCCTTTTTACTGATGCTAACGGTGTAGGGGTTGGTGATAGTGTCAAGATCTCTGGTGTAGAAATCGGAAGCATAACTGGTGTATCACTTGACAAAGCTACCTACATAGCACGAATCGATATGTGCATAAGCAGAGACATAAAGTTGCCAATTGATAGCTCAGCTCTAATCGCTAGTAGTGGAGTTGTTGGTAGTAAATTTGTTAATATATTACCTGGTGCAGATCCTAAATTAATTTCACACGGTGGTAAAATAGCGCATACTCAAGCTGAAGCAAATATGGGTGGAATAGTGGATAAAATTATTGGCATGTTTACAAAGTGAGAATAAGAACACATAAGCCAACTTGGCCTATGTACAATTAAGGGATTTTTCTATCAATAGCTTGAAGTTGTTCAGCGTTTGAATTATCAAGATTTCTGCTAGGTTTTACATTCCTAATAATCTCAACAAATGCTTGTACTTTCAGTATAGGAGTGTTTTTTTTACGTACTTAGGGAAGTGTTAAATAAACTGTATCAAACCGAGAAGTAATAATAAAATAGAAACAAAAAATGGAGGTTTGACAATGAGTCAAGCAAACAGAACTACCGGTTTGGTAGACTATAAAGAATTAGAAACAAATATCTTATCGTCTATACGAGAAGGAAGACCATTGACGGAAAGAGATGGTGCATTAACACCGTTTGTAAAAAGGCTACTGGAATCGAGTCTGGAAGGTGAAATAAAAAATCACTTGTCGGCTAAAAGCGAAGAAAATAACCGAAGAAATTGAAGAAATTCAAAGACTTTACGGACAAGTGTAGGTTCATTTGAGTTATTGACACCAAGGGATAGGGAAGGAAGCTTTGAGCCACAAGTAGTCAGAAAAAGGCAAACAACCGAACTTGAAGCAAAGGTTTTAAGTATATGCCAGTGGCATGGTATATAGAGATATAGCGTCGCATGTAGAAAAGATATAAAATATCTGTAGCAGAGATATCAAGTATTACTGATAAATTATTGCCTGTAATCAATGAGTGGCGTAGTCGTCCACTGCAATCAGTGTATCCAATAGTGTTTATGTTTTTTAAGGTCAAAGAAGACAGGCATTGCGTAAGTAAATACATGTAGAATATATTAGCAGAATGAAAGGAAAGAAGTTTTAGGTTTTTATATAGCAGAAAGTGAGGGAGCTAACTTTTGGCTAGGGATGTTAAATGACTTAAAAGAGAAAGGAGTAGAAGATATCCTGATTGTATGTGTAGATGGGCTAAAAGCTTTCCTACAGCAATAAACAGTGTATTTCCTAAAGCAGAAATACAACTATGTATTGTACATCAGATAAGAAATTCACTGAAATATGCATCGAGCAAAGATGTGAAAATTTTCATGAATGATTTGAAAAAAATATACCGTGCTGCAAGTAGAGAAACTGCCGAAAATTATTTGCTTGAGCTAGAGGAAAAATGGTGAGAAAAATATATAGCTCTTCTCATAATAGTGGAGACAGGATAAAATAGAGACTTAGGGTAATAAGAAGGTAAAAGTGCCAGCAGCATACAGTTATGACTTAGGGAAAAAAGCCATGAAGGAGAGAGTAAAACAGCAGTAGCAAAGAGGTTCAAAATCGGTAGAGTGACATTGTACAAATGGGAGAAAAGGCGGAAAGAAACAGGAATCGAAGAAACTGGGAAATAGAGGCTATAATCATAAAATCACCGATTGGAATGCGTTTGTAGAATTTATAAAAAAGCACGGCGGTAAAACACAATCAGAGGTGGCCAAACTCTGGGGCAATATAAGTCGTCAAACGATTCATAGAGCTCTAAAAAAATTTGGATTTACACGCAAAAAAAGATTTATGGATATGAAGAAAGAAACGAAGAAAAACGAGCTGAATTTCTGAAAGTCATATCGGCAGAGTCCCCTAAAAATTTGGTATATATTGATGAATCTGGTATAGACAATACAGAAGATTACCCATACGGATATTGCAGAAAGGGAGAGAGGTTTCATGCACTAAAATCAGGCAAGAAAACTCAGAGAGTTAGCATGATTGCATCTTTAAATAAGGGAAAAATCGTTGCACCTATGACGTTTGAAGGCTATTGTGATACAGAGGTTTTTAATGGCTGGTTCGAGCAATTTCTGGCACCAACTTTATAGCCTGGACAAACAGTGATTTTAGATAATGCAACTTTTCATAAGTCTAAAAAGATTGTCGAATTTGCCAAAAGGGTTGGTGCAGACATTCTGTATCTGCCTCCATATTCTCCAGATTTCAATAAAATTGAGCATCATTGGTTTGCTATAAAAAACAGAGCCAGGAAAAACATTCCTCTTTTTAAATCTTTTCGTCAAGCTGTCGATTCTGCTTTTCTTCATTTGTTTCCACTATTATGAGAACAGCTATACTTTAGTTTTGGGAAAATAAGCAATGGAAAATGTTAAGGGTGAAAAAGGCGATCAGGGTGAGAAAGGCCTACAAGGTGATAAGGGTGAACAAGGACCAGTTTTTGATAAAAATGAAGTTGTGCAAACATTGCTTGATAAACTTGAAGACGGTGGTGTTAAACGGCAATTTAAGCATGCACTTGGCCTTTCAGTTGATGAATAAATTAGCATAACCAGAGGTAGATTTTCTACCTCTTCCTTTATCTCTATTATTCAAGTGGATAAAGGCTACTGTGACTTATCCCACAACTCAACCACATCCTCACTGAACTCTATTATCTCTACTTTTTTAAATTGGTAACAGTTGTTGATGGATTGAATTCCTAAATTCCCTACAAAAGGAGTGGCATCATTGCCTAGAATTTTACCACTGCGGCAGATTATCAGCCTATCGATTAAATCGTGCTTCAATAACTCTGTAATTAACACTCCTCCACCTTCAACTAATAACCTTGTTATACCAATTTCTGAAACAAGTTTTGATGCCATGTCTTTGAGGCAGACTTTGCCAGCATTGTTTGAATTAACTACTAAGTAGTTAATGTTTTTTATTTTTTTCTTTACTTTATTGTTTGTAATTACCCAAGTTGAACCTCTCTTCTTCTTTTTTTCTAGATTCCAGCGTCACGCGCTGGAATGACATCGAAAGGTATGCTGTTGGCTCTTTGCTTAAATCATGGTTATATAAGGTATCTGCAGTCTTTGCAATATTATGCTCTTCCTGCAATTTCCCTTGGCTATCGATAATTAGCCTTATTGGCGACCTGTTTTCGAGTCCTGGTAATCTGCAAGTTAAGAGTGGATCGTCACTAACAAGGGTATTGCTGCCAATCATAATTGCGTCATATTTTGCTCTGAGCTCATGTATCCAATTTCTCGTATCTTCACTTGTTATCCATTTGCTATCACCTGTAAACGTTGCGATTTTTCCATCGAGAGTTGTTGCGATTTTGCAAGCTATGAATGGTCTATGGAGTTTCTTGGTGGTAAAAAAGCCAACATTCAGCTTCTCTGCTTCTTTCTGCATAATACCTTGCTTCACTTCAATTCCTGCTTCTTTCAGAGCTTTAATTCCTCCGCCTGAAACTCTACTATCTGGATCAATTGCTGCAATCACTACCTTTCTTATTCCTGATTTTATGATTTCTGCAGTGCAAGGTTCTGTAACTCCAAAGTGGCAGCATGGTTCAAGAGTGACGTACATAGTTGCACCATGAGTTAAATCTTTAGCATTTTGCAAAGCAACTACTTCTGCATGTGGGCGCCCACCGATTCCTGTGTAGCCTTCACCGATCACCATACCGTCTTTTACAATGACACATCCAACAGTGGGATTTGGTGCAACACTTCCAAGACTTTTTTCTGCAAGTTTTAATGCGATCGACATGAAATAATCTTCAGTCATTAGAAAGAAGTCATTTCGTATGAGGTATCAAAAATTCTTCTGTGCTCGTGTATGGCAAATCTATCTGTCATACCTGAGATATAATCACATATTATTACTGAACGCTGAGATTCACAAGCAAGCTTGTTCCACTCTATAGGTAATAACCCTGGGTTTTCATAAAAACATTGAAAAAGCTCCTGTACTATACGTTTTGCTTTGTTCATTGTTCTATTCAATTTATAGCTTCTGTATATTTTTTCCATGTTAAATTTTTTCATCTCTTTTGTGGCATTTGCAACTTCTGGTGAAAATGTGACTAGCATTGTATTTAGACCTCTTACATCTTCTACGCTTTTTATTTTGTAGTCTTTAATATTTTTTTCAGTCTGAAAAACGACATCATTTATCATAATCCCTATAGTTTTACTCAGTGATTCATGTATGAGTTTACTTTGGGCCAATTCTGAATATTCGCTTTTTACTTCTTTGAACATTTTGCCAATTAAAGGAACATCGAGCAAATCTTCGATGGTTACTAAATTTGCCCTGAGTGCATCATCAAGATCGTGAACACTGTAAGCAATATCATCGGCAATTGAAGCAACTTGTGCTTCAATGCTTGAAAATTCCTCAAGTTTTAGATCATATTTTTCATTATATTTTAATAGCAGCTGATTATTTGTAGAAGACTCCGCGTTTTGACCAAGCAAGGGACCGTTATGCTTTGCAACACCTTCAATCACTTCCCAACTTAGATTCATGCCATTAAAGTCAGCATGTTTTTGTTCAAGATAAGTTAAAATCCTTATAGCTTGAACATTATGATCAAACTTATACTTCTCCTTATCAACTTGAACTAGAGCATCCTCACCTGTGTGACCAAATGGAGGATGACCAAGGTCATGTGCAAGCGCTATGCATTCAGTGATGTCCTCATCTAATCTGAGCCTGCGTGCGATGGATCTTGCAATTTGTGCAACTTCAAGGCTATGAGTTAGCCGAGTGCGATAGTAGTCATGCTCATAATTGATAAAAACTTGTGTTTTGTATCCTAGTTTCCTAAACGCATTAGAGTGAATAATTCGGTCCCTATCACGCTGAAAGCAGCTGCGATTTTCATCTTCTGGCTCTTTAAAATTTCTTCCTTTTGTTTTATTTGGAAAGCACGCGTAACTTAATAGAAAATTATTGTTTGACATGTAAAATTTCTACTATAATAGGTTATCAATAATGAACGGTGGTTGTTATGTCAACAGATTACAATATTAGCTTAACTGACAATGCATTAAGGAAAATCCACTCCCTTGTAGAACAGGAAGGAGATGAGAGTTCTGTTTTGCGGGTTGCAGTTTCAGGTGGTGGATGCTCTGGCTTCAAGTATAATTTTCTTATGGATCAAATAAATAAGAAGATGTCTTTGGGTGACGATTTTGACGATGATGAAGACGACGATTTTGACGATGACGAAGATAGCGAGGATTATAGAAGCCACTCCAGTTTTAGTGAAAAAGGTAAAGATATAGTAATTAATGATGAGAATGGAAACCCTGTGTTAATGGTTGATAATTGTTCAGCGAAATTTTTAAATAATTCAACTATAGATTATACTGAAGATCTAAGTGGTTCTGGTTTTCAAATCAAGAATGCTCTCGCTAAGTCTCGATGTGGGTGTGGTAACAGTTTCTCGGTCTAATTCTCCCTCCTGGATCTTTTTATAATATGGACAGTGATGTAGCACTAGAGCTAGCTTCTGTGAGTAAGAGCTTCAAAAAAAGTCCTGCTATTGTAGAAGATATCAATCTGAGTCTTACAAGAGGGCAAGTAGTTGCATTGATCGGCAGTTCAGGATCAGGAAAAACAACTATATTGCAAATTGCAGGCCTATTGGATAAGCCAACTTTAGGTGTAGTGACAGTAGATGGAGTAAATTGCACGCAAGCCAGCAATAAATATAAAACTCATGTAAGAAGAAATTTTCTTAGCTTTGTTTATCAATTTCACTATTTATTACAAGAGTTATCAGTGTTGGAAAACGTTATGCTTCCTCAGCTTATTGCAAGAAGAAGCAAAGCTGAAGCAAAAAAAAAATCGCAAGCAATATTAGAAAAATTTGGTCTGGAAAATAAAGCAAGTAGTATGGTATCTGAAATTTCTGGTGGAGAAAGGCAGAGGGTTGCAATTGCAAGAAGCATTGTAAACTCTCCAAAGCTTTTACTTGCAGATGAGCCAACGGGAAATTTAGACCCAACAAATTCTTTGAATGTATTTTTGCTGTTACATTCATATGTAAAGGAAAATAACAGCTCTATGCTTATAGTAACACACAACTATATCCTTGCAGAAAAAGCAGATCACATTTTTCAGTTAAAAAACCGATCATTAGTAAAGCTGTAAATGGAAGAAACAAGTACAATACAAAGCTACCTATAACTTGTACTTATTTAACCAATGGTCATTAACGGAGTATAATTCGCATGAAATGCTTTCATTATTTTTTATACACGGACTCTTTAACTTACGCTGTTTACTTAGAAAGCATCCTGACAGCATAAACATTGCTAAAACGAGAAATAATAATTGCCTAAACATAACAAGACTTTTTTTATTTATATTAATACGTTCATTTCTCTCATTTGTAAAGTTAGGCATATTCTTTTACCCTTATCTCTTTTTTAACTTTTTTGGAGGAAGTGACTGCACTGTTTAAGCGTAGTTTTATATAATTATCTATAATTTGAGCTACTTCCTCTTCTTTATCCCTTAAAAAGTGGTTAGTATCGTCTACTATATGGTATTCCATATGGTTATTTTTTACCGAATTTATTAACCTTTGTGCTAATTCTGTTACATCGCTTTCTTCTGAAATTGTATCATTATTACTTTGTATTATAAGTCCAGGAACTGGGCAAGGAGAGAGAAAAGAGAAATCGTACTTAGTTGCTGGAAGAGAAAGGGCAACAAAACTTACTATCTCTGGACGGCGCATTGTCAACTGCATAGCTACCCATGCTCCAAAAGAAAAACCGACTATCCAAATTGGAACGTTGTTAGAGTTATGCTCCTGAAGCCAATCAATAGCTACTGCAGCATCAGTTAATTCTCCTATACCCTTATCAAAAGTTCCGGTAGATTTTCCGACACCACGAAAATTAATTGTCAATGCAGAAAAGTTATTATCGATAAAAGATTCATATATAGTATGTATAATCTTACTATCCATACTACCACCATATTGAGGGTGATGATGTAAAATTAGCACAACTGGTGCATTGGTATCTTTGCTTTGATGATATCTACCTTCTATCTTTTTTGTTGCATTATTTAAAAAGACTTCTACCATGATTGCTCCTAATAAAAACCTGTTTTGACAGGGCTTGATAATGTAAATTATTTATTAATTATGTATTAATTTCACTGTTTTTGCAATAAATTTTTTATCGTGTTAAAGTTAACATACATAATTGGTTAATGGTAAGTGACAAATAAGCCTGTGAGTTTATTCTCTCTGGAAGAAAGTAGTTGCGTGTATGCTGATTATAATGCAACTGCTCCAGTGAGTAAAAATGTAAAAAAAAGTATACTTGAGATTTTGTCGAAACAAACACTAAATCCATCATCGCTGCATAAAAGAGGACAAGAAGCGAGGAAGATTCTTAAAGAGGTAAGAGATAACGTACGTGATGCTCTTAGCATTCCAGATGATAAAGAAATAGTTTTTACGTCTGGTGCAACTGAAGCAAACAACCTCGTCATGAGAGGAATGAAAGGCTATCTGCATGTAATTTCAGCTACAGAGCATCCTTCAATTCTTAATTCTGCATATAATCCACATATAATACCCGTTAATCAAGAGGGTATTGTTGACTTTTTAGAGCTAGAAAAAATTCTAAGCGAACTTGAAGGGAATAAAGTAATAATTTCAGTGATGATGGCTAATAACGAAACTGGAGTTATCCAGCCTGTTAAGGAAATAGCTAAAATGGCACATAAATTCGGGGCAATCTGTCACACTGACGCTGCTCAAAGTGTTGGGAAAATCAAAGTAAATATGGAAGATTTAGGAGTGGATTTACTTACTTTATCTGCTCACAAATTTGGTGGTATAGCAGGTAGTGGAGTTTTAATATTTGACAAAAAGCTTGTAATAGAACCTACTATAATAGGTGGTGGGCAAGAAAAAGGATTGCGTGGTGGTACAGAAAACATTATTGCAATAGTAGGTCTTTCTGCTGCATTGCAAAACATTCCAGATCTTCTATCAAAGATGGATGAAGTAGAGAAGCTACGTGATCAATTGGAGTATGGGTTATTAAGTCTTGTCAGTGATATCAAGATCTTTGGCAGAAATTCTAAAAGATTGCCAAATACAAGTTTCATTTATATGCCGAGGGTAAAGAATGATCTGCAGCTCATGCATTTTGACTTAAATAATATTGCAGTCAGCAATGGTTCTGCATGCTCTTCTGGAAAAGTTGGGCCTTCTCATGTTTTGCTTGCAATGGGAGCAACAAAAGAGCAAGCAGAATGTTCAATTAGAATCAGTATAGGTCCGGAGGTTAAACCGCGAGACATAGAAAAAATAGTGGATTGTTGGTATAGTATCTATAAGAAGAATGCTTTAGTAAATGCAAAAACTACTTTCACCATTCCCCTTAAATCATGATAGAGGGAATGGTGAAAGTAATTTCTATTGCCAGAGGTTGTTATAATAGTTAAATGCTGCTGAAAACCGATTTGCTTATAGTTATGGAAGAAATTCTCTAATTGCATACCACACCATTCAATTGTAGTATGTCATTTTATACTTGATAAAAACGATGTATTGTATTATAATATATCATCAAGAGATAATAAGGAGTTACATATGTCTTATATGAAAAACGAACAGGATATTCGCTCTCAGGGCGTTTATTATAGTGCTGGACTCAGGAGTTACCTAACTAAAGTATACAATTATATGGCTTTAGCTTTAGGTGTTACAGGGCTTGTTGCGTTTTTAACAGTGTTTTCTGGTCTTTTCCAGGTGATTTATTCCAATCCTGTTCTATCGCTTGTGGTAATGCTATCTCCAGTTGCATTGGTGTTTTATATGTCTTTTAGGCTTCAACACCTAAGTGCTCAGTCAACACTTACTGTATTTTTTCTATTCTCAGTTTTAATGGGAATTTCTTTATCTCATATTTTTATAATTTATACTGCAGAAAATATAGCGAGAGCATTTTTCATTACATCGATCATGTTTGGTTCTATGGCTTTATATGGTAATACTACAAAAAAAGATCTTACCAGCATGGGTTCTTTTTTGATTATGGGAATCTGGGGGTTAATCATTGCATCTATAGTTAATCTGTTTCTTGGAAGCAGTCCTCTCTATTTTGCAATATCGTTTGTATCAGTGATAGTGTTTACTTTAATGACCGCATACGATGCTCAGAGAATCAAAGATGTTTATTATAGATATAATGATGGCTCAGAAGTTGCAACTACTAAGCTGGCAATACTTGGTGCAACTAATCTTTACTTTGACTTCATCAATATATTCCTCAATTTACTCAGGTTACTTAACTTGTTCAACAATAAGGATTAGATGATTTCCTTTTTAAGGGGAAACAATAAAAGTTCTATAGTTTTCCTCCTAATATCTTTAGTGGTATTGATGCTGTGTCTTGCATATGCTTCAGTACCGTTGTATAGCATCTTTTGTAAAGCTACTGGATATGGTGGCACAACGAGAAAAGTAACTAATGCAACAATAAATGCAACTGACCAAAAAATCAGGGTTCACCTTAATGCTGATATAATATCAGGTCTGCCTTGGGAATTTAAATCAGAAACTAACTACATCGATACAAATATAGGGCAACAAAGTTTAGTATTTTATTATGCAAAAAATTTATCTGATCAGCCTTCTTTTGGAATGGCAGTGTATAATGTCACACCTTTTAAAGCAGGTAAATATTTCAATAAAGTTGCATGCTTTTGTTTTGAAGAGCAAATGCTGCTACCAAAACAAAAAGCGGCTATGCCCGTATCCTTTTACGTAGACCCTGAAATAATGCGTGACAATAGTACAAAAGATTTAAGTGAAATAACACTATCATATACGTTTTTTAAGCTTAAATAACAAACCTTTTCCTATTGTAATCCGAACAAGGTTGTACGATACATCTATTGAATTGAGCAGGAGCTCTTATTTGCTTTTTGCACACTGACTACTTGTGTTTCAGTGTTCGTTGTTGCTAATTCCCATCCTTCATTATTTGCTTCACAAGCATTCCAACATTGAGCCAACTCCTTATTATTTTTTACAGAATCTGGTATTTCTATGTTGGGATTTTTTTCTAATGTATGCTTAATTAGAATCTCACAGCAATTTTTGCGTTCAATTGACTTATCCTTACAATATAATTCAGCAACACACTCTAAAGCAGTGTTTCCATTGTAGTTTTCATCTGGGCTATCATTCACTCCCGCTTTTATGAGAGCCTTTAATATGTCCGGAGAATGGGTCAAAACACAGGTATGTAAATATCCTTTTTCGTTTTGCACATTAGCTCCTGCTTTTATTAAAACTTGCGCTAGATTTGTTAAAGTGTACGGTTTATAGTTAATGGCGATGGAAAAAAGACTATCTATTGGAAAGCCATCATAATCTTTCAAGTCAAATCTGTGATTAATATCAAATCCTTTTTTTCCCAAGAAGTATATAAATATTTACAATAGTCTCCTTTTTTATCTGATTTTTGCATTTTACATTTTAACCTTTCTTTTATTTTTATTATTGGTATCTAAATCGTCATCTTCATCCACTTCACACAACACATTGAATAAAACACCATAAAGCCAAGTTTCTCTGTTTGTCATAATTTGTGCCTCAAAACTATTAACAATACGCTTATGTAGTGTATAAACTCTAAATAACATTTTGCAAAATATTAATTGCTAGATAACATAATTAAAGTTTTTGTCTTACATTTATCATGGTTAGAGCTATACAAATTAAAAAAACTGGGGGGCCAGAAGTATTAGAATTTGTAGATAAGAGCATAGGTGAGCCAAAAGATGAGGAAGTCTTAATACGTCATACAACTATCGGCTTAAATCGTTATGATTTAGAACACAGAAAAGGTACACGCAAAATTAAAGATCTGCCATCAGTACTTGGAGTAGAGGCAGTAGGAGTTGTTGAAAAGCTTGGTAAAAAAATTAGTGATGGACTTAATGTTGGAGATAGAGTTGGATATTGCACAGCTCCTCCAGGGGCATATTGTGAAAAGCGCATTGTACACCAGAAATATTTGATAAAAATTCCGAATGATATACCTGATGAAGTTGCTGCTGCAGTATTGTTTAAAGGTATGACAGCTCACTATTTAGTTAATCAATCTTATAGAATCAGGCCTGGTGCTTTTGTACTAGTTCATGGAGCTAATGGTGGTTTGGGGCAAATAATATGCCAATGGGCAAAGGATAAAAAAGGTGTAGTGATAGGTTCTATAAGCTCTGACGAAAAAATGAAGATAGCTTTACAAAGTGGCTGCACATACGCAATAAACTACAATGATAAAGACTTCGTTTCTAAAATCATGGAGATTACGAAAAATAGAGGAGTAGGTGCGGTGTATGACCCTATAGGTTACGCTACAAGCAAGCTCTCTTTTGAATCTTTAGGTAAGTTTGGCATATATGTTTCCTATGGGCAGATATCAGGTAATGCTCCTATTAATTTCTCTTTACTTAGTTCGCGTTCGTTATTTGCAGCTGGAACTTCGATATATCACTACAAGCACAATAGACTTACGTTAGTGCTTACTGCAATGGAAATTTTTGAAATGATAAGAAAAAAACTTTTAATTGTACGAATTAATAAAAAATATAAATTTGATGAAATAATAGAGGCTCATCGTGACATGGAAAATAGAAAAGTAAGTGGGCTAAATATTATCAAAGTTTCTTAAATAACTTAGTAACCTAAAATAATTATTCATTAAGTCATATCAACAAGAATTTCACATGGTTAATTTTCTTTTTGGGAGAGTTAAAAGCATACAGCTGTAGCTAAACTGACTGAGATTTTTATACCGGACTAGTTTGAAAAACTTGTCATTCTGCTACTCGTTAGTGGCGTGGTAATGCAATGTTTTATCTATAGATATTATGTTCACAGTAGTTTCAAAAGAAGCTGAGTAAATAAGTTATATTTCAAATTAGATTTGGTGTCACATCTAACATTATAAGTATTATCACTTCAATAGTATATGGAGCTGTTATTTTTCTTTTAAATGAATGCTTTTTTCTGTTTTACAATAGTTTTAGAGTTAGTACTTAGAAAGTTTACATTGCTTTATGAATTGTCTCTGTTGTTCTGATATATCCAGTAATCATAAGTTCTCCTTTAATGGCATTTTGTTCTCATATTTTATATACCATTACACTCTGGGACCATACATATAAGGCTAAAGTTTGCTGAAAGTCAATTAAAATTACTTAATAAATTAACTATATAAACTAAAAATGCTAGTATTATATTATTAATTTTAAGTAAAGGTACATACTATGAGCTATACAAGAGAACAGTTAAAAGAGGCGAGGCAAGCAAAAAGTAACCTAGAAAAGAAATTTGAATCAAAACTAGAACTAGCAGCAGGCACAATAGTGATACTAACAATAGCACTAGGAATGGGCGCTGTTACTGGGGCTCTTGCAGGTTTAGCTCTAAGTTATGTTAACTTGCCACCTCTCATTGCAGGTGGAATCATTGGTTCTGCAATGTTATTAGTAGGCTTAATCAAGGCTTGTTTTTTCTCAAAAACTACA